>JAYMFT010137930.1:0-43925 GCA_038088735.1 Panulirus argus
ACAGAAGTTGTTAGAGATGCCCTTAGCTAAAGACCAGAAAGACCTATCCGTGGATGATGAGGACAGGTTATCGCACTACCTTTGAATAAAGGAATGCTTCGCCTCACGAATAACTCGCTTGCAGCGATTACGGGCACTGAATAAAGCTTATCCTCATTTGGGTACTTCAGATACTGTTTTACCTCTCAAAATAAGGTGAATCAAATGTCATAAGAAATACTTAGAAAAAAGATAGATTTATATGTGGCATTTATGGATCTGCAGAAATCATATGATAAGGTTGATAGAGATGCTATGTGGAAGGTGTTTAGAGTATACAGTATGAGAGGGAAGCTGCTTGAAGCAGTGACAAGTTTTTAGGAAGGGTGTAAGGCTTGTGTACAAGTAGGAAGAAAGGAGAGTGAATGGTTCCAAGTGAAGGTTGGTCTGTGGCAGAGGTGTGTGATGTCACCATGGTTGTTTAGTTTGTTTGTACATGGCATTGTGAGGAAGGTAAATGTGAGAGTCTTGGAGAGAGGGAAGAGTATACAGTCTGTGGTGGATGAAAGGGCCTGGGAAGCAAGTCATTGTTGCCTGCTTATGGTACCATACTGGAGACTGATTCAAGTGTAAAACTGAAGCAATTGGTGACTGAATTTGGAAGAGTTTGAAAGGATATCAGGTTTAGCAAGGTTGAGGGACAGGTAAGTTGGGTTGTGAGTTTAAATGGAAAAAATTGAAAAAATTAGAGGAAGTGAGGTGTTTTAGATATCTGGGAGTGGACATGGCAACGATTAGAACCATAGAAGCGGAAGTGAGTCATAGGGTGGTTAAGGTGTAAAGGTTCTCTGAGCGCTGAAGAATGTGTGGAGCTAGAGAGTGTTATCTGGGAGGCAAAACTGGGTATGTTTGAAGGTTTTGGAGTCCCAGCAATATTATGTGGATGTGAGGCATGGGCTATAGATAAAACTGTGTGGAGGAGGGTGAATGTGCTGGAAATAAAATGTTTGTTGGCATTATAAGGTGTGAGGTGGTGTGATTGGTAAAGTAAGGAAAGAGTAGGAGAGATGTGTAGTAATAAAAAGGGTGTAATTGAGATAGCTGAAGAGGGTAAACTGATATGGTTTGGACATATGGAAAAAATGAGTGAGGAGAGCTTGACAGAGAGGATATGCATGTCATAAGTGGAGGAAATAAAGAGAACTGGGAGACCATATTGGAGATGGAAGGATGGATTGAAATAGATTTTCAGTGATTAGGGCCAGAATATGAAGGAGGGTGAAAGGCGTACGTGGGATAGAGTAAACTGGAATGATGTTGAATACTGGAGTTGATTTGCTCACAGTGGACTGAACCAGGGCATTTGAAGCATCCAGGGTAAACCATGGAAAGGTCTAAGGGGTCTGGTTTTGGATAGGGAGCTGTGGTTTCTGTGCATTACACATGACATCTAGAGAATGGATGTGGCCTTTCTTTGTCTGATCGTGGCGTTATCTCGCTAATGTGGGAAACGGTGATTAAGTCCAAAAAGAAAATTCTATCCAAGTTTTCTTTAAAGATGGTGTATTTGTTAGTAATTATTGTAGAAATTCATAAAGCCATGTAATGAGGTTTATCATTGATATTTGTACAGATTAAAGATTAATAGATTCTAATGGTCTATTACTTGAGGATTTATTTACAGATGCAAAACACGACTGACCTCCAGTGATAAGTGCCTGCATGCTTACCCTGGCCGCAAGTGTGTTTGGAACAGGTGAGCTTACAAAATTGGTAATATGCTAAGAGACCAGTAGAAGCCAACAGGTAATTAGATGTGATGACTCTCCTGTTAGTTCACTAGTTATTGAGGCTCTATTGCTGTGGCCACCCCCTTAAGGGAGTTCCAATAGGGAACAGGCATCAGATATATAGATAGATAAATAAATAGATAGGATGATATTTTACACATGTGTTACTGGATTATCACTTTCAGAATGCAGGAGCAGAGGAAAATGTCAGATGATGCTGGGGCATTTGAATGTGCTTGTTTGTAACTAGGATGAAAAGAAGAGAAATAGGTGTTCTTATTGGTGATAATGATGATAATAATGTTGATGATAACAATAAAAATGTTAATAGTAATGATAATGAAAATTATAATTATAATAATGATAATACCTTATTTCTGAAGTAGTGATGATGTAACTTTGGATTAAAGGTGTGAGCCTGTAGGTATGATAGTTTTTTAGAAGGCATTCAGCTGAGCATGGGAGTCGCAAGGGTTTGCAGGTCTAGCATGCTGATGCATGCTTAGGAGATGGTTCTCTTAACTTAAGGATAAAAATAAGAAAAGGGCTAAGATTGAGAAGAGAAGTAAGCAATTTAGAAAAATAGGTTGAAAAAGTGAGGAATGCTTGAACCTTTGAGAAAGATGGGTGCAGGAAGGATTACAGTGAAAATGAACAGGTTAAGAATAGGAAAGGAAAGAGGGAACCAAGAATATGATGGAAGGAAAGAGAGAGAGGAATATGGCTAAGAGGATTTCATGGAGTAGGGGAAGGGATATGTGGTCTAGTGTGTTTAATGGTGAGATATAATATATTGTGAGTGATATGATGTGTTTTTTATTTATTTGCCTGTTAATGAGCTTATTTACTGCCCACCACATAAACAGAATGAGCTACCTGAATATAAAACGAGTAAATTTGAAGATTTTTATTAGTTGCAGTCGGGAGAAAAAAATGAATGTGGCCCAGGTTTTTAACAGTTAAAGTGTTAATTTTTGTAGGTATATGCCACATTATAAAGGAACTTTTGTAGTTACTGAACTCTACCTGCTCAAGGTTACACCACAAGTAAAAAGTCATCTTTAATGAGAGTGTAACACTGGGAGTTCAGCCTCTTCAAAGAACTTCTCTCTCCAAAGGAGTCCACATTTCCTAGTTGCTGGATGTAGTGTAGTCTTGGGCTGTATGAGCCTTTAGAAGGAGATCCTGAGTTACACCATTATCTTTTCTTAGAAATAGATCCTGGGATAATAATAGATAAATAAATAGGTTAGCTTTTCATCCTTGTCAGATTATCAGTTGTCTTTTAACTTGTATATAATCAGACAACATAATGATTGAAATAGACTCTTCAAAGATTGCAATTAGTGCTTACTCATAATAAAAACACCTGTACTTTTTGTGTGGCATTCACATCCTCATTGGTATTTATATGCTACTGATTTCACTTGCTTACTAGTTTTAATGGTGAAAATTTGCCATGCTGTTTACAGCTCCTGAGAGATCCATTGTAGTACATTATTTCATATTTTTTAAGTTCCTAAGTGTCTGCAAGTTTTGACAGTACAGGTATGCATGCACAGAAAGTTACATTTCAGTGATATTCAAGCATGTGTCTGAAAAGTGAAGACCATATAAAGCATAGGTAACTCTTCTGATATTATTACCCTTGCTGTATGTCTTGTTCTCACTCTGTGTTTTCTTGCTTTTACCACAGTACACTGATGATCTTTTCATCTATCCATGAGATCCTCTTCATTTACTTTTTATTTATCTTTGAGACTCCTGTCATAGTTCATACTTCTTCCAATCCTTCTCTGTTTACTTTAGTCATTCCATATTCACCTCTTTGTTTTTGTTTGGCACTCTTTAAAGATGGATCTCAGAAGGTTAATTTTTTCATTTGCATATTTCTGCCCTAGATTACTCTGATTATTCCTAATGTGAAATGTCATCTTCCTGTGGATTATTCACTACCATTGATAATGTTTTACTTTCAGGATTTTGACCCGATGTGAACTCGATAATAATAACGATAAAACAGCATATGATGTATGTCCAGCTGTGACGCCGAAGCTTAATTTTACCGCACTCTGCAGTGAGCAGAATTCTTGCCGGTCATGTGTGTCTAATACCTTTGGCTGTGTGTGGTGTGGCAATACCTGCACCCACAACAAGTGTGTGGAGTACACCAAGGTTAGAGTTTGTTGATTTTTTTTCTCTACACCTAACAATTAACGATTTATCAATGAATGTTGCCAGTTGTTTACAGAATGCAGGCTGGTTGGACATATGGAAGACAGAGTATAAGGAATAGTTTCAAGAGGACGGGTTGCCTTAAGATTGAGCGCCATGTATCATGCATACATGTCAGGGCACACCGACTTGTTATGGTGCTTTAGATCTATATCTTATATTTCAGTTTTTAGGCAAAGAATAGTAATTGCCTTTCAGAGCTGTGTTGATTATTCATGCTGGAGTGCCACAAATGGGGAGCATTTCATCTGAAAGTTTATTATGCCTTGATTCTTTTGGCTAGTTTTAGCATGGCCATACTAGCCATATCTTTGTTGCAGCTGATGAAGGAATTACCTACTTGTAATTACCTAACATTGCGCTAGTTGGGAGTTTTACACTCATGGAGCCCCATCTCTTGAACAGTCTCTGCTGTCATACAACTTCTTAAATTTATGTATGCTCTCTGCATTTTCCATGTCCTCAGTTGCCATATTTCATTCATCCAGCACTCTTATCCTTTTTTTTTTTTTTAACAATTTTCTTGCTAAATTTCTTGTTATGTCCTCTGATTGCTCTGTCCTTACTATTCTTAAAGAACTGTTTACTTTTGCATCATTTATCTGTATAAAGATCTTAAATTTAGATTGTGATCAGGTCACCCCTCTCTTTTCTCTTTTCTAAGATTGGCAAATTAAAGGGCTCTGGCCTTTCCCTGTAACTCATATCTCTTATTTTTTCAATCACAAGCATGATAAGTAAGATAAGTGAAGGGTTGCCTGTTTTGTTTAAAATTGACATGGGATCATATAATATTTACATACCTCTGCAATATTGATGGGAAATTTGCGGTCTTTTAGAGAAGACATGTAATAAAAGTAGAATTGCTGGGGCCAATTTTTGTAGTTTTGGCTAGGATACCATAGATGAAACCCAATCAGTTTTTGTATAGTTGTGTGTGAGTTAGAGACATTGAGACTTTTAACATTGAGGCAAGGCTCTGCTGGACAACATTTAACAAGAGAACCTCAAAAGTTATAGCTAGCCAATTAATGTTGTCTTGGCACTTTAGACAAGCCAGTCAGAAGCTGTAACCCATATCCATTGTCTTATTCATTTTCTTGCCAGCTATATCCTTGTTGGCAGCATCTCATTATTCTAAAGTGTTTCATGCTGTTGTAAAATCATAGAAGATGTCAAAATCTTACTTAAGTGATGATACAGTTCTTTACACTTAAATGGTGACCCACAGCAATAGATGTGTTTTTACGTAATGGCTGCCAGCATCCATGGATAAATTAACGTTTTTTTGCCTCAGTTTAGATAACCAGCACACTTATTATACCATAAGTAGCCTCCAGAGGTCTCTTTTATTGACAGGCAAAGTTGCTCAATTTTAGATGTTTTCTGATGGCAGTTTTCATCGTAGATGCAGGAAAATCATTTACTGGTCCAGATCAGAAGTTTATTTGACTTAGGATCAATTGGTGCTTTCAAATAGACAAGGCTGTAGCCTATACAGAAACATCTGCTGCCCTGCTTGGTCAGAATGTAGCATATGAAACATCAACTAGAACATCTGTGAAAATTATTTTTTTTAGGAATAAGTACTGATTTAAAGAATTATGTCACAAGATTTGTATTTTATGTGAACAGGTTTTCTCTAACAAAAGAGAAAGATATCTTGAAAGGCACCCCTCAAGAGCTTTATAAAGTTCCTAAATGATGGTATGCCAAAGAAAATCTGCAGAGACTTATATGTTGGACCCCATGTGTGTCTCCTTAGTTTAGACAGATGTGTTGGACGGTCGATGGGGCTACTTTGTTGGTGTCTTACATCCACTGTTTTATATTTTGGAAACTCCCAGGATTCAGAAAAAAAGAAAAAGAATTCGACCTATTCTACAAAATTTCTAATGTTTAGAAAATTGCCACTCTGCCACCAGATGCTGTTGTTTCCTGGTTGCTCCATAGTTCGCCACTGTACCAAGTGGCTCGTATCTGTATACATGTTTACATATGAGTGCCTTTGGGAGTTATTTTTCTTGTAGTTTACTGCAAGATGTAATAAAACAATATACAAAACCATTATAAGGACTGAGAAACTAAGAAAGAAATCACAGGAACACCTACTTTCAAGTGAACCCAAATGAACAGGGTCCTTACATTATTTTTACTTTTGTTTTAGATTATCAAAGTAAAAGAAAATAGACAAAAAATCATTTTTGCAAATGTGCTGACATACTTGGAAGTATTCTCATCATAAGCAGAATGCTTTTCTCATGAATTGCAAACTTGCATATACGGTTCCTATCTTTAAAACTGTCTTTAAAACAAACTGTCCAGCAGGGAATTCACATTGTTCCCCAGTTTCCATAAGGTTATGAAACTGCATGGCTTTATTCATAGTAAGTGTTCAGAAAATGGCTTATCTTCACTGCTTTGCTGTTTGGACTACTAAGAAAGTGTCTAACTCAGGAAGCTTTGACTAGCCTATATTCTTTTCTTTTGGTAGACCTTCAATAAAGTTAGTCAGCATGAAATTTGAAGATCTTAGAAGACTATTATGCATGAACTTTGCAAGCATTCACTGCTACCCCACATGAGAATAGATGAACAACTGTGTTTACCTTGGAATGCAGCCAGTAATATAACTATAGCTTTTAGGTTCTGATTGTTTTCTGTTTGTAAAATTTTTCTTTTTATATTTTCTATTTTGTTGATTTTAAGGAAAGGGATCTTTCTTGGATTGCCTAATTGGTGTAATGGAGTTTTGCTGTAGTATACAAGCGATTGCATTATCATGAGAAGGAAGCTTGTTGATAAAAGTGTTATGGTTGACCATACCAGTAGAAAACATTATAAATGTCCACACAAAGAAGATAAGGATTGTTTAATGATTAAAGATTAATCATTGTGTGTGTGAACTATTTCCTTAGTTTGTATTGCACTGCTTGTGAAGAATCCATTGTCTTATCAACTTTTTGATCATTTGCTTGTTTGCTGTCATTCACATGGCATTTTTAATTCTCATTACATTTTTGACATGCAATAGGAGCTGTGGTTTTGGTGCTTTGCACATGAAACCTAGAAGTTGGATGCAAGCAGACGTGGCATTTCTTTGTATGTGCCTGGCGCTACCTCACTAACATGGGAAATGGCAATCAAGTATGAGAAAAACTTGAACATGCAGAACTTAAGAATTGTCCATTAGAATGGTTCAGTTATTGAAGTAAAATAGCATTAAGGATTTTTAGTTTTTGACGTATGGGCTTGCTAAGAAGATTATTAGATATTCTTGCAGTATTATTAAATTTGCTTCTGCTGTACTGATGTTTTCATTTATTGTATGTAATTTTACCAAAGGAAGATGTAAATATTTTTAGATTATTGTTTACACATTTTTCAAGTATTAACTGAAGTATAACAGCTTTGCAAAATGATGCAGAGTTAAAACTTAATGGTAAAGGAAAATGATATAAAATGTTTTGTTATTAATGTACAGTTATGTTTTCTTTGTACCAGTTTGCATTTTCATACTGTAGTAAGATTGCATCAGAAATAGATGTCTGGACCTTAGAGGTAAAATCCACTTTGGGCAACTTTTTTGTTCTTACCTTTAGAAAGTGATGATACAGGAGGGGAGAATTCTAAACTCCCACGCTCCCATCCCCTTGTAATTGCCGTCTGTGACATACAGGAGATACACAAAATGAATACAAAGAAAAAGGAATTCATACAGCAACATACCACTGGATTCCTTTAAGGCTGTTTTTGATTGTAGATGATATCAGAAAGTCACAGATTAGTGTGGTAAAAGTTAGAAGGGATACTGATAATTCAAAGATAATAATCTTCAAATTGTCATTGCAGCTAAGGAAGCACAAGTATTGTGTAAGTTTTGAACTCAGAGTGAAGTATTTATCAAGTCTATTCCTAAACATATCTATAAAGTACTGCTTTTAACCTCTCTAATCAGCAAATCATTCCATTTTTTTATGTTAATAACCCTGTTGAAGAAAAAGTTCTTTGCTGCATTCAAGGTGAAACGTCTGCCCACGAGTTTGTATCCATTACTATGAGTAAAGTCAAATGAATCATAATTTAATAGATCAAGATTATCAAAGGCATTTGATCTGCTTTCCTAGGATTTATTTCTGAATCCTGGTGTCATCTTGGTAGCTTGATGCTGTGCCCTCTCTATTTTCTCTGCCTTTCTTAGTTGGGGTGACCAAAACAGAACAATATTCAAGATGTGGACAAACCAATGAATTGTAGGGTGTAATGATGATTTTCCTGGACTTAGATTTGAAGGCCCTACCTCTGAATCCAAGAATTCTGTTTGTTCTTTTCACTGCTTCTGTTTACTGCTTCCTTGGTTTTAGGTCTCCACAGATTATTATGCCCAAGCTTTTTCTTCATTTACCCTATGAAATTCAACAGAATTCATAATATAGCTTGCCTTTTTGTTTATACTACTGATATATTGATACTGCTGTACCCTTTCTAGACTATCCCCAAGGTTAAAAAAGCTCTGACATTGCAGTCATTCATCATTCAGTAGGTATTACTTTCACGTGCATAGCATGATAGTAGCTGTATTCGGACAGTTACCACAGAATATGAATTTGATGATATTGACAACCTTGGGTTGCATTAGGCAGTTATAAAAGAATATGATGATTTACACACTCCACTTTATACTGCAGTATAATATGGGCTGCTTTTTAGATAGAAATGTTTGTTTACCAGTAACACACAGAAGGCATCATCTGTTTTGTTATTTTCTAGAAGCTTTGAACCTATGCATGATGTCGCATTATATCAGCCATCTGTTTCATAGGATGATTTTATTGATGGAATCTAACATAGATACTAGGTTCAAAGGCTCATGCATATTTTTATTTCAGTAATAGTGACGTTTATTGTCATTTTGTACAGTGGTGCAGTATTTATACATGTGTTTCCCTGGCCGTAAAATCTTAAAAAAGATTTTTTCTCAGGGATTGGTTTCAGGTAAGAATGTTCATTATTTTCATTCAATTTTTTTTGTAATTTATGAAACAGTTGCTGTGTGTGACAACTGATGCATTTACATTATGACTTTTATGTCACTGATTCATGAAACAAGGACTTTGAAAATATGTTATCTTTGCTTTGTTGATGTTATTTTAGTTTATAATTTTTTTTTTTTTTTTTTTTTTTTTTTTTTTTTTTTGAGATGAAATTTCTTTGAATATGAATATATCGTAAGTTTAAGTTTGGCTGCTCCTCATTTTTGCATTTTCCTGTGCCTAACAATGTGAAAGCCTCTTTGTGCTTCCTGTATATATGAACATCATGTGTGATTTATTGATTATATGATTATTTTTCCTTTTTGTTGTTGATCATACAACTGACTAGTATGATAGGAACTATCTTGTCAATCTTGGAGTTGCAAGATGCATGTAAAAATGAGCATTTTATATTAATTCATTAGATAAAGTGAAAATAAATAATGGACACATTTTTTTTGTATTTTGTTGACAGGGGTTTCCTGCAGTTTAATATAATAGAAATTTTGATTTATATTGTTATATATGTATGTAAGGCTCATGAAGATTGAAAAGTTTTTTAAGAAACTGGAAGCCCCTGTTGATGGCAGTGAGTAAACAAATGAATGTTTTATAAGCTTTGTCCTCAGATGTGGAGTAGTAACTGTTTGCCCCATTTCTGACAGCCTGAGGGTGTGATGAGTTTGAGTAATGGCCTCATAAATAAAGAGGTTCCCAGGCCTACTAAGGTGGTGGTATGTTGGTGTCAGCTGCTCTCCTGCTCTCCCTACTGTACTCATGGTCATTTAGTTACTGCTGTTCCCTTGTGTGCATGATCTTACAATGTGCTCACTATGGAGACTGATATCATTTTTTTTAAGCCTGTTGAATACCCTGCTAAACCAATTTTGCTTCAGTTTTTAATTATGTCCCAACCTCTGTATAAATATTGCATCCCATGCTTATTGTATCAGTTGTTGCTTCAGAGTAGAATAATTGGAATGATGTTTTGTGAACTGCTTCTTGCTGGGGGCCTGAAGTTATCCTGATATGACTGTTTTCACATCAGTAATTCAATGCTTTTTGTTTCTTCCCCATTGTAGGGATATTGGAAAATACCTGTCAGTTGGAAATGCCAATCCATGAATATGTGTCTTTTGATTATATGGCTCATTGCATTTAGAAGACTTCGATCATATGGCTCTTTCTTTAGAAGACATTATGTACCTTACTCTTTGGTTTTTGTCCATCTCCACACCTTGATATGATGAATTTTCAATAATAAGAGTCACTGATCATTTTATTGTCAGATAATGAAGTGTTAGCAGTGAGGACTTTTGCTTTAACTGCATTCTCATTGCATCTATACTTCATTTTCTTTGTATTATTTACCATTTTTCCTTGCAAACAACACTTTTCCCTTATCTATGTCCTTTCTTCTCTGTTTCCTTTACATGTATTGGATACTCCCATGTCTAAAATAGAAACTATTTTTCTGATTTATTCAGTAACTCTTACAGTTTTGGAAAATGGCTCTTGCAGATTTTCCTGCAAGTGATTTCTTAGGAAAAATTCTTACACTCTTGCATACATAGGTTTCTTTTTCGTATGGATTTTCTCACTATCTCTCCACCTTACCTTTATTGTCCACTTTTTCTTGCCTTCATCTCTCACATGTATACATTCTTCATCTTTTCAGCACTGGTCTTTTCCAAATAACTGTACCATATCAAAACTTGTCCTTGATTGTATGATCCATTCCTGTGTTTGTAATCTTCACCTCAGTTCCTCATTTCTAACTTTGTCCATTTTATTGTTTCCACTTAAGTACATCAGAAAACTCCAGCTTGACAGCTTGAATTCTCCTGAATTTCTCTGATAGATGCTAACATCTGACTTCCATACTTCAACATTGTTTAGTTTTTCATCAACAGATAAATATGAAGAGCATAATAGATCAGGCATGGGAGTCCAGGGGAATGCCAAGGTTTCTTGGTTGGTCCAGTGCAAGGCTCTGGTTAACATCTTAGGGAACTGAACATATACCACTGTACAAACTGATATATTTAGAGCAGATCGTCATAGAACATAGCAGATCATAATAGAACTTTAAGTGTCTTTTTCTGTTGACAATCATTTCCAAAAAATAACCTTGCATCTTGGAAAATGCTTCTTCCAGCTGGCTTCCCCATATTTCACATGATCTTTCTCGGAATTCTAGCCACTTGCTGACTTTTCATTACCTTTCAGTTTTTAGCATCCAGTCCACTGTCTTCAGTAATTGTACTCCCGGACATGTGATATCCTAAACTCTATCCAGTCTTTCACTTTTTGATCATACGACTTCATACTCGGAATATGGTCATTCAAACTGCCTGTTTTCTTCTTGTTAATGGCTTTCTCCTCGTACATACCCGTCCAGATTCAGTTTTGCTGTTTTACATGTCATCACTTTCACCTGTTACAACATTGCAACTTTCAAGTTCTTCTTTCCCGTTTATTTTTCTCATTTTACACTTATAATACCTACCATGATTTCTTGACTCCTTTGATATAGAAATTGGTCATCTATGGGAATGTAACACAGTTTTAACACCTTTAACACCTCACTAAGGTTTCCTTTCCAACTCATTGTAAATCAGCTTCGTGAATCAGCTGTTCATATTATTTAAAGAATGTGTTTCCAAGTACAGTTTCAGAGATTTTCATTTTTTTCATGCATGTTTGCCATTTCCCTGTTAATGAGATAGTGCCAGGAACAGATGAAAAAAATGACCTCATTCACTCGCATCCACTCCCTGGCTGTCATGTACAATGGACCAAAATGAAAGTCCCCTCTCGACAACCAGTCCTCACATTCCACAACCAGTCCTCACAGACCTTTTCCTGGGTTAATCCGTTTTGTATGCCCTGGTTCAGCCAACTAACATCATGTCATAAAACAATAAAAAAAAGAATCTCAAGTGTATTTGTTCTCCACTTTCATTTTGATAATGTGGAGAAGTTTAGTAGATGTTTCAGCATAACATGCTAAAAGTTGAGGAAGAAAGGCCTGAGTGTCAAGTGAGTTGACAGTAGACATACTTTGACATCATTTTACATACTCCGTAAGATAGATCTCTCTATCTGAATCACTGAAGTGGAAGTGAGTCATATGGTGGGGGAGGGGTGAAGGTTCTGGGAGTGCTGATGAATATGTGGAAAGAGAGGATATTATCTGGGAGGGCAAATATGGGTATGTTTGAAGGAATAGTAGTCCCAATAATATTACATGGATAGGAGGCATGGGCTATAGATAAGGCTGTGTGGAGGAGGGTGGATGTGTTAGAAATGAAATGTTTGAGGACAGTACGTGGCATGAGGTGCTTTGATCGAGTACGTAATGAAAGGATAAGAGAGATTAGTGATAATATAAAGAGTGTGGTTGATAGAGCAGAAGAGGGTGTGTTGAAATGGTTTGGACATATGGAGACAATAAGTGAGGAAAAGTTAACTGTATCTGTCCATTTCTTTTATTATCTAGGTTTGCTCCATAGACCATCATACTTAGCACCTTATTTCTTCTTTACCAAACTGTCATTTGTTATGCTTACTACATGGCTATACCATCTGTTGTGCATCTTACATTGCCATACCATTTTTCATGCATCATATATGGCCATACAGTATTTATATAAAAGGCATTCATTGACACATTTTGCTAATGTTTGCTTTGTTCAGCATACCTTTCTCATCTAATCATTCTCTTCTCTGTATATTTCTTAGTTCCAGGTGCCCTGTGCTAGTTACCCATCTCTGCTGCTTTTTTTATGTATCTGGACTGAGAAAAATTAAGGACTTGGACTCAACCATATATCTGAACTAGGACAAGCTTTCCACCTTGTAAGCTTCTTGCACTTTTTACATACAGATTCTCCCTGTTCGTCAGAGCTCATATACGTATCCAGTCTTTCGCCATTCTTTGATTCTACTCTTGAGCTCCAGCTTTCCCACTGTCAACCTTGCTGATCATCATCCCAAATACTTAACTCATGAACTCTTTTTACTCACATATTAAAATCAGAGAAGGGGGCCAAGTGAGGATTTTCCCTCTAAGGCTCAGTCCTCTGCTCTTAACGCTACCTCGCTAATGTGGGAAATGGTGAATATGTAAGAAGAAAAATTAGAAATTATAATATGCTTTGACTGTCACTTTTTAGAAATTATATTTGTGACTGTCTTTCAGACATTTTACATGTTCAACATTGTGACACAATTTTATTCATTCTATTCCATCTTGGTTCAGCTGTACATCACAATCATCCAGTTTTACTCTGTTCTCATATAGTTCTTCAAAGAAAAAAATTAAACATCAATAGTGACATAAAGCAATAACGTACTGAGAATGATATTTCAAACCATTCAGTAACACCACACTAAGCATTGTTGCCAGTATAAAGCTCCTATCAGATAATCTCATAGTTACGTTATACTTCAATAGAGAATCAGAGCTTTTTGAAGATATTTATTTTAACTTTTATCATGTGCCATTTTATCCAAAACCTGTTAAAACACCATATGTATTTTTCTTTTTCTAAAAACACTGTCTGTACACACTTGCTTTCCAAAATCCTCTTTATTCTTCTCTTATAAAATGATCAATAATCCTTTCAGTATAATGAGTCATAGTCCTCCTGTATACATTACTTACTACATTAAGAAGACTTGTTTCTTATCAGTTCTTAACATTAGTTAAGCTGTCTTTATAAAGTAAATTGTTTACTATCTTTACTTAAACTAAGGTGAATCTAGCATCCCTCATGACACCCGCTTTTAATTTCTATGGAGGATTGTTGTTTTTATATGCATTAACAGTTCCTGAGATCCAGCACAGTAATTGTGTTAAGATAGTTTCTTTAGTAAAAGAAGCATAATAATTTTCCTGGTAGATAGATAGATTGATTTTTGAAAAATCACTTTCATGAAAAGTCTTGGTGGAAGTGTACTAAACAAAACAGAATGAAAAAAGATCAAAGCATTGGGATTGCATTATGGCATGTGGGATTTTAAAAATATGGTTCAGAGAGGCAGATATCATTTGAATGATTGAAAAATATATTTGAAAAATATATTTTGGAGGGTAATTTGTTACTGATAAACACAGAAAAGATCTCAGTTTTTGTCTGCAGTATAATGAAATTTTTAGGAGTGATACTAGGAACTAATTTGCTTGTATCCTTGGGAATATTGACCTTGGGTCAAGTAGAGAGCTGTCTAGATATGCAACCAATATAGTAACAACAGCAGCTTATGATTGTTTGGTGAAAGCCAGGTGTAGTTTTGATGTAAAATCTGATGAAGGCAGAGTCTGTGTTGCATTGTATAAGTCTCTTTAAAGTTTTGTGTTTTAATCATCGGTCAGTGATTGCAGCAGTGATTACCACTTACTTTTTTATAATGAAGCCATTTTATATGCTATTTTTATAACAGATTTTCCTTTTACATTTTTTTATTTGTTAGTATGGCATTGTGCCTTATTAGAATGTCTTTTTGACTGCTGATTGTCATGAGTTAAGAGATAGTTTAGCTGTATGTTGTGTGTCAAGATCTCATCTTTTTGTAGCGGTTACTTCCAAAAGGATTAAAAAAAGTTTTTGACAATAAACAATTAATAGTCTGACAATACTGTTATGCTGCTCTTGGATCTGTGCAGTTGACCATGTGCCTATAAATATTTTTGAATGTCTTGGCTCTGCACCTGTTCTGTCCTCATTTTCATTTTATTTCTTTTATCTTTATTGCAAGCTCTTAAGTGACTTATTTTATTATAATTTCTAGTACCATGAGAGTTCACATGGGTCTGCAAAAATGAATTTCTGGTTTTTGTGTTGCAAAGTTTGAAATTTTTGAAAAATAGCCTTGAAGTTGCTATTTGGTCTTAACTTTGTTGTAGTGTCAGAAAAAATGTAGTTTTAACTTTTTACCTTACAGTCCTGAGTATATTTGGGATAATACATAATTAGTATCTAGGTTTAACTCAGGGCACTTATGTTCTGGAAATTGTTATCCTGAGATAACTCTTAAGGGGCTGCAAGTACATTTTGTGTCATTCCCAGCTGGCAAAAGCATGCTAGTTATCATTGTAATAAACTTTATCCTTTATCAAAGTTAGTCTCACAGATTTGTTCCACACATTCATGCCTCACACAGATTTCCCATCTCTGTCTGTGCCATCATCTGAGATTGTTTGATATTCTCCTTTAAATTCATGTTTATTCTTCTTCCAAGATCCTTACTTGATTTTCTTTTAATCAGATACATCAGCTTTTTTCTGCTTTGGATTTTTTATTTTGCTCACTTTACCCTGCTCATGTCACTATTTTCTGAAGATATAGCTATTCTAACCAAAATTTCTGTTTCTCCTCGACTGTCTTAGGCAAATTTTCTATCTGCCTTGCTCTTTCTCTCTTTGCACAAGAAGTGGAAAAATGCAGAGTTGGGTCATTGGCATATGACAATATGTTTATTTGTTTCAGAAAAGTATTTGATTAAAAGAGGTATGGAGGTAGGGACAGGAGGGAACTCTGAGGAACATGGCTGTTAATAGGGAAAGAAATTGATCTGTCATTGGCTATAGAAGTGAACCAAACAGAGAAAAAGCTGAATATCAGAGAACAATAGGGAGCTTGGAAATCAGAGCCTGTTGCCACACTTTACTGGAAACTTTTGAGATCTGTTAGGATTATGGCAGGAGATTATCCACCGAATTTCAAAGAATGACCTGACAATAGCGCAGGAAGAAATGTAATCAGATACTTAAGGAAATGGGAGATGAAGGGGTAGTATGAGGGGTACATCGATACTGACTGGTCCACACTGTACGTCTTGTTTCTGTTCAAAGAAAGGGGAAGTGCTTTTCCAGGGGGTAATAAGGTTAGTAAGAGGTGTAGCAGGGGATGAGGGACACCAGAAGATTGCCTTTATTGGTTTGAGAAGTACCTGCAGGATTGTTGGTATGGAAAAGTGGAGGAAAGGTAAAAGGACAGTAGATTTTGTACTTGGGTGTACCTGTAGTATTATTAGCATGGAAAAGTGGAGGAAGGGTAAAAGGACAAGATTTTGTACTTGGGTGTCAAATGGTGTAACTCATTTGTACCCCATAGTAAAGAAACTGGCCTCCTGTGGCACTGTATTATTGAATCAAATATAGTATATGCTATACATGTTGATGTAATTGGCTCCATTAGGGTCAGTTATCAGATATATATTACAGTTAGATTAGTTGTTGTTTCTCTAAGGTTGTTGAGTTTTGGCTCTTTGTGTGGAAAAATACACTTACATCTTTAATTTCTGTAACTGAGTAGCATCTCCAAGGACAACAAAGACAGACGTATTCCATTTGAGGCATATCTTAATACTCATGGCTCTTTTACAGAAATTTTGTCTCAAAATGCATAATTTCTTTTCAAGATAATGAAATCAGTTATTAGTTTAAACTGTTATGTTTGCTCTTTCAAGTTTTCTATTGTCACATGCATCTGCCTTCAACTTATTGTACTTGCTCTGTTTCTCAACCAGAAGAAAGGACTGCATGTGCATGACAAAGATTTGTATGGTGGGAGGAAGTCTTCTTTGATGATAATCTTACATCATATGGTGATGGTAATGATAGCTTCCTTCCTCTATTTCAGTTTTTAGTCTATCAGTTTCAGTTATCATTAGTAACAAAAAGCAACTGTATGAATAAAGTAGTTATTGTTCTCTGGAGAAGTAATACCCCTCAAGGATCCTAGTTCAGTGTACTGCGACATTATTCATAGTTCAACCCACTTTCTTTGAACACAAAATTACTGATCTAAGAATTTTTCTACTGTATTGAATAAATGGGTAGAAGATACCTTAACTAATTTAAACTTAAAAAACTTAGAAACACAGCATTTGATATACCCCATGTTTGCCTTCATTAGTTTCCTTTATTGCACTTTGTATTTTCAAGTTTGCCTACTTTTCCCCTTTTTCATACTAACTGAGGGTACTGAAAGCATTTTTAGTGCAGGCATGTGACTACCAATTCATTAACAGCCAATTTTATAAGGAGAATACTTTGTAAGATATTTTGAGCTTTGTTAATAGTTCCCAAATACTTTCAGGTTTTATTGTGGTGTGTCACTATGTTTTGAATGTTGGAAAAAGTAACATGGTGTAGAGAGAAAAATAATTTATTTGGTTTGCATTTGCAGAGAGAACAGAAAAATACACGTAAGAACATTAGAGACAGAAAAGAAATATGGAAAATTGAGAGTCTTGATGGTTTGAGATTTGAAGTTAAGGTGAAAGGGGCAGGTACATGAGATTAGAAGTTTGAGAAAGAAGCATGTCAGCTGTAGTGATCTTGTAGTTTAGCCATGAATGTATGAATGTAGAAAAAATTCATATAACTTTCTCTTGATACCTGTGCACTGTATTGGCATGGCTATTATTTTGTACATCTGATATAATAATTTTATGTTTTTTCTGTTATTCACAAACCCTTTTTACTTTGAATTTAAGACTGAGTATTTACATGAGATTGTATTTTATTACTCATTTGATCATAAGTGCAATGCAGGTTAGATATCTGGACCCTTTAGAAATAGTTGGAACATTTTATTTTTCATACTTTTTTCTGTCAGCTCCCTTTCAGAAACGGAGTAATTTTCCTTATTCATGACCTTAATTATTCGATGGCAGTGAGTAAATCCTTTCAAAATATGACAGTCATATTTTTGTGGTTTGTGTACTTTTAAGCAGTTTTCATAAAGAAATTAATGAGTAAAGTGAATAACAAAATGCATGAAACTATGCTATTCTTATTGTTAGAAAAATAATTGTATTAGGGTAAAGAGAATTTTTAGACACCATTTGCTAAAACTTTGTTGTTTTTGATTACATAAGGTTGTATGAATTTGGCTGTGTCAGTCTATTTTTTTTTTTGTGTGCATCTGTCTTTTATAGGTAACACGTGCAGTGCACAAGCCTCACTGAACATGCAGCAATACAGCACACAAGTAGAATGCAAGCTTGCTCAAAACAGAATTGCTGCATCCTCACTGGAGTCCACTGTCATCCTCTTGACTACAGACAGACATGCATTCAACCTTTACCCTTATATCACCTTGAATGGTTAACCATTCCCATTCAGCAAAACACCAGCTGGGCTAGACATTGCATATGACGCACACAGCATTTATCTCCCACATTACGAACATCAACACTGTCCATAGATATACTAAATGTTTTCTGAACTTTCATTGGCAAAACTTTTGGACAGGAAAAAGAATATCTTACTGTCCTTTACACACAACTTATATACTGCACTCAGACTTGCATGATCTAATGCACTCAGACCTAGGCCATACTTGCCTGGTCCCCAACTCATTCAAAAAAGTAATATAATGGAAATTCATCCCAAACAGAACACTCAGATGACTCATAAGCTGCTTTTCACCTGTATCATTAAATATTTGTACTGTGAAATGAAGAACATTTCCAAAAAAAATATACTTTGATACGTTGAGCTACAAATTTTTTGCAACAGTATTGCCCCCACCCCCTCTATGTGTGGAGTTAATGGGATTCCAGTTGAATTTCTTAAGGAAGAGAGTGACAGTGTTTTTAGCTAATTAATTAGGGTGTATGTTTGGTTCAAGAGTAAGTGTCTGAGGATTGGCAAAATACCTGTACAGTACAGTTTCTTTGTAGAAAGGTGAGGAGGATAAAAGAGAATGTTCGTATTGCAGAGGTACAAGTTTGTTGGTATAACTGGTAACATTTGTCAGAGATTAGTGGTTGAGAGAGTGGTGGCATGCACAGAGCATGAAATGATTTGGACATACAGGGAGGATGACTAAGAGGATATACATGTCAAAAGTGGGGGGAACAAGGAAATGGGGGAGACCTAGGAGGAGGTGCCTGAACATACAGAAAGGTGTGAGGTATGCATGGGTTAGAGTGAATTGGAGCGATGTATCATATGGGGGACTTTGAATTGCCAGTAAGATGAACCAAGGTAGGTGCAATGGTCAGGGTAAAGTAGGAAAAAGAGTGTGGGGCTTGGTTATGGATTGGGTTAGACATGATAGAGAGAGAATGTGAGCAATTAGAGCCATTTTTTTCATCTGTTCCTGGTGCTGCTTTGCTAATTTGGGAAATGGCAGACATTTAAAAAAAGTATGCATATATATATATATTTATATATTATACTTGATTGCTGTTTCCTGCGTTAGTGAGTTAGTGTCTGCTTTCTTCTCATCTTGGTTACATTCACACACATTTAGACACCCCAATCTGAGCCTTCGAGGAGGATGGGCACTCACCACTTGACTCCTTCCTCTGTTTCCCCTTTCAGAAGTTTCAAGCCCCCAGCTCCCGCCCTCTTTAGTCGCCTTCTATGACATGCAGTGGAATACATAGGAAGTATTCTTTCTCCCCTATCCCCAGGGATTTATATATAAATATATATTTATGCCACAAGCATCTCCTGCACATGCCAGCAATGCTTCCCTATGTAACTCTCATTACTAACCTTCTCCCCGTGCTTCATTTTCTCTCAGTGTTTGCCATTTTACTCTCAGTTTCTTCTGGTATTTCTTCACACAAGTCTGTTTTCCAAGCTCACTTTCTCTCACAACTCTCTTCTCACCAACATTGTTTCCTCTGAGAACCTGTACAGATCTTCGCCCTCACCTTCACAAGATCATGATCAGACATTCCACTGGATGCCCCTCACAGCACATTTACATCCAAAAATCTTTTTCTTACTTGCCTCTCAATTACTATATAGTCCAGTAATGCCCACTGACCGTCTCTCCTTCTCACTCACTTATACTTGTATAAATTCCTCTTTTTGAATCAGGTATTATTACCAGTCCTTTTTCAGCACACAAACCCACAAACTGTTCACCATTACCAGTCATAACACTGAATACCCCATCCCCTCCAATTATACCCTCAACTGCCACATCACTCACCATCACATTTATATAACCCATCACTAGTACATGGTCTCCTACATCAAAACTGCTGACGCACTCACTCGGCTGCTCCCAGAACACTTGCCTCTCGTGATCTTTCTTTTCATGGCCAGGTGCATAAGCACAAATAATCACCCTTCTCTTGCCATCCACTATCACTTTTACCTACATCAATTTACAGTTTACATCCTTACACTGTGTCACTCACTCCCACAACTCCTGGTTCAGGAGTAATGCTGCTCCTTCCTTAGCTCTTGTCCTATCACCAACCACAGGCTTTACTCCTTAAGACATTCTTGCGCTTCATTTCACTCAGATCCAGAACATCCAGGTTTCTATCTTTCAGACATACACCTATCTCTTCTCTCTTCTCATCTTGGTTACATGCACACACATTTAGACACCCCCAGTCTGAATCTTTGAGGAGGATGAGCACTCCCTGCTTAGCCTCTTCTTCTGTTCCTGCTTTTAGAAATTGAATATGAAAAGGGGGAGTTTCTAGTACCCCTCTCCCACTCCCTTTTGTTGCTTTTTGAGACATGCGGGGAATATGGAAGTACAATGCTTTCTCTCCATATATATATATGTATGTATGTATGAGAGTTGGGGTGAGCAAGTATCAGTAAACAAGAGAACAAATGGAACATCTATGAATGGGGCAAATGGGGGAAGTGGTAACAGTTAGTGATGAAGAGAGGAGTTGGAGTGAGTATTTTGAAAGACTTTTGAATGTGTTTGATGATAGAGTAGCAGATATAGGGTGTTTGGGTCAGGGTGTTATGTGAAGTGAGAGAATCAGGGCAAGTGGTTTTCTAAAGAAAGAAGAGGTAGTGAAAGCCTTATGTAAGATGAAATGTGACAAGGCAGCTGGAGTGGTTGATACTGCAATTGAATTTTCTAAAAGGAGGATGACTGTGTCATTGATTGGTTGGTTAGGATTTTCAGTGTATGTATGGATCATAGTGAGGTGCCTGAAGATTGGCAGAATGCTTGTATAGTACCATTGTATAAAGGCAAGGGGGATGAAGGTGTGTAAAATTCCCACCCCTGCCAGGCAAAGCTGTGTTGCATGATCCTATTCTACCCCATTTCTTTTCATCTGTTTTCTCCTTTACTGACTGTACCTATGTAATCATCTCACTCTAATTACCACATGCTTAATATTCTTCTCTAAAACTCTGTCATGGTAGACTTTCCCTGTTCCTTTCTCTTCCCTAAAGAGAGACTTAATTCTCTTGAGTGTATCAGTCCACATCATATCTGGGCTATAATCCTGATTTAACTACCCTCTCATGGATCTCCAACCAGGATGATAGTGTTAGAATTGTCCTCCATATTGTCCTTGAGTACCCTAAACCTGTACTGGGTTGGAAATTCTCTAGCTTGAACTGCTGCTTTGGGCTGACATGGCTGAAAAGCATCTCTATCATCTGTCTGAGTCTTGAGAGTCGCATCCTTGTCTCTGAGTAGTCTGGTTTACCATTTACCTTGCGATTAGTGGGATGACAGTTTATCTAAATTTACTCGGTCTATGACAAGATAGATGGCCTGACAAAGGCTGGGTTTGATTACTCTGCTGTTGTCTGTTGCATAATATTTGTGAAGATTGTAACATGTATGAATGGTATCATTATATTTAGACACACATTACATTTACACACACAAAAAAAAAAGGGCATCCAATTCTGTTTTTCAGTTAATTATTGTGTTCATACAGAATTATTGCATTCATATAAACTGTATCTATCTAACCTTGCAATCACTTTGGTAAATTTTATTGAGACTTTTGCTTTAAGACTCAGAGAAGGAAAAGTAAAGGAATCAAAGTATTAAAGAATTAATTGCAATGACCTTGTTAAGTGAATGGGTTATTGACATGTGTTGATAGATTATACTGAACGGAGACATTTATACAGACAAATTTACATTTTACACTTTTTATTTTACTATATTTGCTTAGGGTGTAGCCAGTGGAGAAGGTTGTGAGGATAGTTTGCGGTCGCGTTGCAAATCTCTCACCACTTGTCCACTATGCCGAGATCACCACCACTGTGACTGGGTGGAGCACCTATGTGTTGCTGCACCCAATAGAACATCATCAACTGGGGATGTGGAAGAAGCAGGCCCCAGCCTCTCATCGGAAGATATTCCCAGCACTCACCCTGTTGACCAGCCAGATCATCAGTCACCAGTAACGAGTGGTATCCGGAATGCACTACATCCTCTTAGGAAGTGTGAGCCAACATGTGCTGAGAGATCATCGTGTTCCAACTGCACAGCAACAAAAGTAATGAATATATTATTAAATTTCAAAAACTTTATTGAGGGACATTTTATAGTAATAGAATGAAGAGTAGGGAGACAAGACCAGGGCTTTGAAATACTGTATATTATTTTTATGTTTGCTTGCCTACTTGTATCATATGCATCCTTCTTCTTCATAGAATAATTAGGTGCTACATACCGGAGTTTCTCCTTTGTTGTGGTTACCAACTGTCAGTACACTCATAAAAAGAGAAACTATTAAAAGTGCTCAGAATTTAGTGAAAAATCTTGCCTCTTGGTTTTATATTTTTATCATGATATCTAAATGAAGCAGTTGTTGCTTACTCTAAGGAAATAAGAGTACTTCATTTGAAAGGAAAGAGGATTCCCACTCAATGTATGCTGTCTATTTTCATGTTTGTGTTTCATTACCCATTTTCCACACTTGAAGTAGGGCAATTCATGTTGGATTTTCCCAAATCTTGTGATAACTGACCATTTTCATACTTCAGATTAGGCATGAGGATCATTTTGAATAGAGATATGACTGCATACATAATTTGTCACCTAAGATTACATCCTTCAGATAGAACAGTATATATTAGATGCAATGCTGGTTGTTGCTTCTTACAAGTAAAATTTTTGTTTTTCAAAATGTGTGGTTTGGTGCTTTGGACAAAGGTGGATATTGCCCCACTTTTGTATGGACAGGGATTAAAATGGAATTTAAGAACTATATAGGAATAAGTTATCATTGCATAGTTTGCAAGGTTTATGGTAAGATCATGATTGATCATGTTAAAAGAATTAGTGAACCCATATTTGAAGTTTCTCTCATAAGTCTGCCACCAGAGCTGTCATCTGCAAACAGCAACAGATACATCTCCCTGACCCCAGTATGATATATAATAGAAAAAGTCCATTTCAGTCTATAATCAGATTACCATAGGAGGAATGCATTTGAGTAGTTACATCTATGGCTTTTAATTCTCAAAAATATTTTTCGTGTTTTACCACTGCATAATTATACAGTAGCCCTTCCATTTGCAATTTGGGTCTGTTATATATGCTTTGCCTAAAGAAGAATTTTATGGTCAATTTTGTTTTTCCTTTTATGAATTAGAAATGAATTTGTTTTACTAAAACTTTGTTAATATTGTCTGTAGGGTTCATGTATGTGGTGCTTCAATCAGCAGCGCTGTGTCAATAACAACTCGTATTTGGTCAGTTTCCCGTATGGACAGTGCAGAGAGTGGACTACGGAAGCCAAAAGATGTATGGGTGTAGAGCCAGGTAAGAAAATTCCTGCATAGAAGTGCCTATGGCTAATTCCTATGGTTATGATTATTCTGCCTCCTCCTTCACATATATTCATCAGTGATCATATTATTATTCTAAGTTACCTAGTGTAGCTGCAACTGGTTGAATATAAGTTGTAGACAGCTGTTAAGATAAGTAGTAAGTGTCAGTGTGTGGTGCACTGCTTTTATTAAAGGATATTATCAATTTGAAACCTTTTTATGATGTGGTACAATCAATATGTATGATCAAAGTAAAGCAGTTGGTATCATCTATATAGATTTTCAAAAAGCATTTGATAAGGTTCCCCTTCAGAGATGATTAATGACTGAGCCCTAGAATGGTTAGACATAACAAGTAGTGTCACAGGGATCATTTTTGAGACCGGTTCTCTGTGTCATAAATATTAATGGTACTGATAAAGAGCTGCATTGCAAGATATCAAAATTCACAGACAATACTAAGGTGGGAAATAAAGTTACAGATGAACTTGAATGTCTACAACTTCAAAGTTACAAAGACATACTGATGGACTGGGCAAGCTTCATATGGCTTATAAGTGCTATGATGGTCAAAAAAGGATGAATCTTCATGGATACATGCTATCTTTGGGGTAAAATGGTTCTTTGACCCTCCAATTGAACAAGTACACTGCTGTCTCAGATGCTTACACAGTTCTTTTCATAGGTGGGAAATAAGAGCATCGGAGCATAGGCAGATAATATGCGCAAAATATTTAGGATTAACAAAATTATGCACTGTAATGTAAAGAGTGAAATTGTTAGAGAAATTTGTGGTTTGAAGAAAAAGAAATCATTTGAAAGGCATAAATGAAAGCCTTTAAAGATGTTTTGGTCATGTTAATCATGTGGCACATGATAAGGTAGTAATGATTAATGATAATGTGGTGGAAGGTACAAGGAGACTAGAGAGATTATGAAAGAGGTAAATATATGCAGAAGATTAATTGATTAAGACTAGAGGTAGAGGTATTTTGGATAATGATACTAGGGGATTGTGTGCTGTGGAGATGGTTTATTTAAGTGAGGTGGTGATGTGAATGATTTTAGTTTCACTTGATAGGTCAATTAGGGTTTCAGAGTGAAAACTTAAGGAGCATATATATATATATATATATTATTATTTTTCTTCGTCTGTTTCCTGGCGCTACCTCGCTGACGCGGGAAACAGCGATCAAGTATAATAATAAAAAAATATATATATATATATATATATATATATATATATATATGTATATACTTATAAGACCTTGCTTATATTTATATTCACTCTCACTGTCTCTTTTTACATGCATTTTTCAAACTGAGACACCAGTTTTCTGCAGTTTCTTGCCTGAATCTGCTAATTGGGCAGTATCATCAGCATACAAATGGCCTCTCCACCCCCAGCAAATGGTTATATCGCACAAACCTGCCGCATAACCAGCTTCACTTTGAACCACACCCTACTCTCTAACTGCATGCACACATACCTTTCTGTTGTAATGAAAGCTCCTTACTGCTTTTAATAGTTTTCCCTCCATACCATACATTTGTAACACCTTCTGCAGAGCATGTCTCTCATCCCTATCATATGCTTTCAAGTTTTTTTTTGTTTGTTTGTTTGTCTGTTCAAGGCTCCAGTCATGGACAAAAGTCCACATCAAGACCGGCCCTAATTGAAATATACAGAGGATGAAGAAATGGAAAGAGAGAAGACGGGGAAAGTATTTACAAATTTTTGAGAAAGCTAAAGACCTGGCTTTTGAAATGAGCCGGGTTATAGTTATTGGGAAAGACATGAGAAGGTAGAGTTCCAAAGCTTCGATGTGTAGGGAAAGAAGCAGTTATCAAAACAGCACATCATACAAATCCTGCTTTTCTCAGTATTTCTTGCACATATTCTTCAAACACCTAATCCACACCTCCTATACCACTCCTGAAATGACATTTTTCTCCCCCAGTCTGATCCTCTGTGCTTCCCACCACCCTGTCAGTCACAACTCTTGTTTACAATTTACCAGGTACACTCAACAAATTCCTTTGTAATTCAAATGCTCAGGTTTGTCCTCCATGCCTTTATATACAAGCACTGTACAGGCATTCTGTCAGTCCTCAGGCACCTCACTATGACACCTATGCATACTTTGAAAATCTTACCCAACCAGTCAACTGTACAGTCACCTCCATTTTAAAAGAAAATTAACTGCAGTATCATCCATGTCAGCCTCCCTGCCACAATTTATCCGACTCAAGGCTTTTGTTCAAAGAGGGAAACCATGAAATGCCTGGCAGTTACCATCCTATTAGCTTCAAATCAGTTGTATGTAAACTTCTAGAGTTGATTGTAAGAGATAAAATCATATCCTACCTGGAACAACAAAGTTTGATCAAAGAATTCACAGGATGGTTTTTGATAGCACAGATCATGCATAACAAAGTACTTGAATTTGATCATCGATTATTCATTACTCACGACAAGACAAATGCAGTAGATATTATATTTCTTGACTTCCAAAATGCATTCGAGAAAGTCCTCCATGTTATTTTGTTGCATAAAGTCCAGGCCATGGGGATCACTTGTTACATAGGAAACCGGATTGAAGCCTGGTTATGTGAAAGGAGGCAAAAATTCGTAATGATTTGTTAATCATCACTGTAGTCATTTGTTACTAGTGGGGGTCCCCAGAGATCCATCCTTGGGCCTATACTTTTCATCATGTATATTAACGATATTGATGAAGGGATAAGTAACTTAATGTCCATATTTGTGAATGACAAAGATTGGTAATGCTTGGTAATGGTTATTAACTGAAGAAGATAGGCCAAGATTACAAGAGGATATAGATAAAATCAATGAATGGTCTAGAAAATGGTAAATGGCATTTGACATCAATAAATGTCAACTGTTGCAAGTAGGAAACCTCAACAAAAAATTTTATTGTAACTGAAGCTGCCAAGAAAGCAAATAGGATGTTAGGATTTACTACTAGAAACTTTACATGGGAAAGCGTGGATGTGATATTGCCATTATACCTAAGTCAAGTTAGACCCCACCTTCATTATGCGGTGCAGTTCTAGGCCCCCCTCACTTAGATTGGAAACAGTGTAGCGAAGAGCAACTAAATTGATTCCTTCCTTGTGTAACAAACTAAAAAAGGACAGATTGCAAGAATTAAACTTGTTCTCTTTCAGCAAAAGGTATCGCCAAGGTAAAGTAATAGAATGTTTAAAAATATCTTAAAGGACTCAACAACGTCGATATTGAAAATTTCTTTTCATTAGTGCCAACTCTACCATTGAGAGGAAATGGACTGTATGAAATATTTCTTTACCAACAACATTATAGATATGCGGAATAAGCTCCCTGAACATGTTGTTCAGAGCAACACTCTTAATAACTTCAAAATTAGGCTTGATCATCACTTGTCACTCTCCAGTTTTGGACAGTTCATTTAATCAATCATCCTAATGATTGGTATATTATGCTACCACTGATCTCCTCCTGGCTATGCTGCAGTAACTCCTTTAAGGGAGCAAGAAAGAATTATTGTATCATCTTATCATCTTCCCACATTAGAAATGATATGACATGATAAGTCACAAGGCTGCAGTTCATGTTTATTCTCACTATTATCTTTATAACAGAAAGTGATGGGATGTTGTTGTTGATGGGATGCATGACATACTCATGTTCATTCTACCTTATGACTTTCCTTGAAAAATTTCTCTCAGGCGTATTAACCCGGGGGGGGGGGCATATTGCCGGAGGGAGTGGAGAGTCGGAAGAGAGCCCTTATTTTGTTATATTTTCTTCTACTGATTTTAAGGGGCCTGGATTTTTATTTTTTTTAAAGGTGAGACTACCTCATGTGGACCTTGGGTCTATGTGGTCTGTGTATCTATGTAACTCTATGTAGCTCTTCTTTTTTCACCACTTTACTTTCCGTGATTCTTTCATTTTGCATACATTCCTGACCCAAACATTTTACATCTGCCATATCTTCATCAAACACATTCAAGAATCCTTTAAAGTACTCATTCCCTATCCTCTACTACTCATCTCTGCCTCTTACAACTTCTTTTCCCCACTTTTCCAATGTTTCCATTTGTTCTCTTGTTTTTTCATGTTATTAACTCCATCCAAAACATTTTCATATTCTTTCAGAAATTTGTTGACATTTGCTCACCCCTCATTTGTCCTCTTTCAGCTTGTGCACCTTCTCCTTGACCTCATGGTACTTTCTCTTGAACATCACCCACTCACACTCCTTCCCTTTAAGTAATGCCCATACACCTCTCTCTACACTGGCACCTTAACTTTGTCATCTAACCTCTTACTATTCTCTCTCACCTGCCCACTTCCCACCTTCTACACACCACACACTCTTCTTGTACATTCCAGCTCTGCTTCCTTGAACATCTTCCAATCCTCACCCAGTCCCCTAGCTTCATTTACTGTCACCTTTTGCTATTCATCACTCAGTCTCTCCTGGAATCTCTTCACCCAAGCCTCTTTTCCAAGTCCACATACTCATACCACCCTCTTCACCACATCTTTTTGAAAAGTCTCTACAGCTCTTCACCCTCACTTCCACCAGATAAATGATCAGACATCTCTCCAACTGCTCCTCTTAACACATTACTTCTAAGAAGTTCTCTTTTGCACACCTATCACTTAATATGTAATCCTACAAGCCCACTTACCATATTTTCCTATCTGTGTATGCTCATGTATGTCCCTTTTTAAACCAGGTTTTCCCAAACGCATCCTTTTTCAGCATATACTCTACAAGCTGTTCACTATTTCCATTCACATCACTAATATGCCATTTCCCCAGTTATACCTTCAACTGCCACATTAATCATTTTTGCATTGAAATCACCCGTCATTATTTTCCAATCTCTTGCATCAAAACTACTTTGACATCTGCTCCCAAAACACTCGCCCTTCTTCATCACCCTTCTCATAGCCAGCTGCATAGGCACTAAAAATCAGCCTTTCTTAATCCAATTTCACTTGGATCCACATCAGCCTGGAGCTCATCTCCTTACACTTTCATACATTCTCACAACTTTTGCTTTAACAGAAGTGCTACCCTATCCTTAGCTCTTGCCTTCGCCCTCATTTTAATTCCTGACTTTACCCCTAAGACATCCCCAAACCATTCATTCCCCTTACCCTTGAGCTTTGTTTCGCTCAGATCTAGAACATCCAGGTTCCTTTCCCTAAACATACTACATTTCTCCCTCTTTTTCATTTGGTTACATCCAAACACATTACTTCATGCTCCAGGAGTCCCTTTTGTCTCTGTAAGGCTTCTTCAGCACTGGGGAAGGTGGCCAGGTCCACTAATTTGGATCATAGATCACTATCTTTAGTGATCTAAATGTGTCTATGGGGAGGGGGGGAAAGACAGATCAACTGAGTAGCGTTTGGTGTTTTTGTTATGGTAGTTTCATTGTGGAAAGAAGGGTCTTGGGACATGAAACTGTGTTTATAGTGTTTTAAGGATGGCAAGATCATTGACTGGAAACTGTGACTCGTGTTTGTCTGTGGAGTGTTGCCGTTGGTGGGTGTATGTCAGGTTGAGAGGAATATAAGACCGAGTTGGGAGAGCTGTTATTTAGTGCTTGTCACTGTGTATGTTTTGTCAGCGTTATATTTGTTGATGGTGGGGACATCTGTTTGAGGCGGGTACGTGCTTTTTATTTCTACTTGGGGGTTGGTGGATAGATAGTTCTGGCGTTGTAATGCAGTTATATGGAACTGAGTGCCGAGTTGTAATGGAATGGTCTTTGTTTATTGTGTAGATGTTTGGATGTTTGTGGTTCCTAGTCAGCCAGTGATTGCAACTGCGTCACGTATTTTTTTTCTTTGTAATTGTTGTCTGGTTACTTAAACACATATCTGTTTTACCAATGGATGTCAATGGATGTTTTGTTTACCATGGTGAAAATGGCAGATGAACATGTAATGTTGGGAACTGACATTACCGACGCTGTAAGGCAGGGAAGTTGGTAACAAGCACTCTTTCATAACGTTATTGGCATTTTTGTTGGAATACTATGTTATTGTGTGTATTTCCGTTTTGCAGCTTTGCTCTGTGTCACATTTTTAGTAATTTTTCTTTATTTTTTATTCGTGAATTTAAATTATGAAAATTGATCATTGTCATTGTTTTCTTTACACTTTCAGGGGACCCATGCACCATTTCATCACAGCAGGAGCTAGATGAAGCACTTCGTCTATACGACCTCAACAAGGACTCGGAGCTCGCAATCCATGGTAAGTACACACAGCCCATCACTTTTGATAAATGCCATTGAAGCACAATTGCATGATGATGCATTGTCGAATCATATGCTGTTTACATGCTGCATTAAACTGACATCTGGGAATTTGCTTCTCTTTGTGGCTTTGGCAGCTGTGCTATGCATCCCCTAACTTTCTTTATTTTTAAAGTAGATCTTTTTGCATTTTTTGTTTGTTTGCATTTATAGTTAAGTAAGTTTGACGCTGGTAAGTGTCAGGACGTAGAGCATAATAAGGTAGGTCTATATTCATTTTGAAAGTCACTTGGGCTACAAATTGCAAGTAAAACAATTGTTTAATCTCGTGCATGTCGTAGGTAACCTCTGTTGTAAACAGTGATAATGATACTACATCAGTATAGTAATATTGTAAATTAATGAATATTTTAAGAAATTTATATACGTAGAGTACTGTCTTCTCTTTTCAAGCTTAATAAATACTGGAAATTTAAGGAATGTCACTGTCGGTCACAGGTACCGGCAGCTGGTCCAGGCTTAGCTCACTGGTAATAATTGAAAATTTTTTAATCATATGGAGACGTTGTTATGAACCGATATTATCGAAGCTTTTATTCTTTTAAGAACTGTGGGAAGTTACTGTGTTCATTGTGATTTCTGCCTGCTTCGTTGATTTTTGCGATATTTGATACCTGATCCATAAGGAGCTTAGGTGTATTCATACTTTGATATTAATGTTTAACTGAAGTGGGTGATGTACCTTTTATTCACCTTTTACTCATCTGTAATATTTCAAGGTTAAGAAATTGTGTATGGCAGACCATTCTGTCACCCTCTTACCACGCCCATTTCTGCTTCGCTCACTCCGCATATGCTTACCCCTGACACATCCATACTTTCCACACCCACACGTTCATGCCCATTCCTGCCTTGCGTGCCGTCCTTGCCAAACCTACGCCTGCATATACCCAACGTTGCTTCAGTCACGTCTTCCACGCTTACCTTTGCTACACCTTGCCAAAGCCTTTAGTGCTGCATCCAGCCTTGTTATACCCATTATTCCCACAATCACCCCTTTCTCATCCATGCTCGACACGCTATGCCACAGTCAGTCTTGCCACACCCACCCGTGCTTTAATGTCTTTGCCACGCCTACTACACTTTCCACGGTCATCCCAATCACGCATCATCCGGTCCACGCCGATGTCACCCAAAGCCGCCACTCGCTTCCCTTACCGCATTACGCCTGCCACTGTCACGACCACTGCTGCTACACGGTTCACATCCAACCATGCCAACCCTCCTCTATTCCATCTAACCTTGCCATACATATATCCCCGCTAGCCCCAGATTTTCTTAACGGCACCCACTAATGCTGCAACCACCCCTGCCACATGCGCCCTTGCCACACTTTTACGTCACCTTTCTCCTCTCCCCCTCTCCCATCGTGTGTCACCAACCCCGTGCACACCCACTTCAACTGTACCTCAGTAACTCGTACGAGTCATCCCTTCCATCCCTTCCCCTTCCCTGTACAGTCACTCCTGCCATACTCATCTTTGTCAGAGTTACCCCATAAAGGACAGGAACGCTCATATTGCATTTCTCACAGGGTTTTGAGTGAGTATTAAGAAAACTGATGCGAGCAAATATATGCAATTGAACAACCTGTACAATTGGGATAACATGGATTACGAGCAGAAGGATCCTCCGTCATAGACCATTTTAAGATTCCAGAGGCCGTTTAAGGGGAAAAAATTACATTTACACATATCCGGGAGTCTTTTGACAATGTGATACGGGAGTAACAGTGCTATGGTGCGCATAATGGGAATACCGTGACATTTTTTAAATATTTTACGAAGTAATTTTCTGGGAAACGTCTCCGAGAAAGATGATTTATTCATGGAAATACATTTTTTACCTTCATTTTTAAAAAACCTCACAGCACCCCCAGCTACACAAGCATCTCGCCTCCCCACCCAACCCTCCTGCCCCTGTCCTCCCACACTCATTCTCGCCACACAGCCAGCCCGCCACGCTCACACCTGCCACGTTTACCACATACACACACACACACATACACACATGACCATGTTAGTATAACAGTTATCTGATTTTAAAGTACAGAGAGGGATTTCAGCTCTCGCTGAGCTCCATCTTATGAGTATAACCCTTTGCATAGTGACAAGTATACTGCCAAAATTACCCGGGTTCAGATCATCATCGCTGCGGGAGTAAGTGATAATATTTCCAGGGATCCGGTAGTGTATAGAACTCCTTCCCCTTACTGCACAAATAGGCAGTCGCACAGTTTCCGTTTGCCACGTACAGTATACCTTTTTCTGAGCCCATCCATCCATTCGTGTGCTTGCGCACCGCCTCTGCCACACCCATGTTTGCCAGTCCAATCCTTGATGCTCCCTTGTTCTTTGAATATTTCATTTTTGTTTGTAACGTTGTTGGGTGTGTTTCTCACTGATCCCAGATGCATATGGGGTTCGTATATATTTTTTAGTTAGTAATGATTTTATAAAGATCTTTCCGTGTTGCGTGAAAATAGTTTTTATGTCCTGTCTTTATTCGGTTTGAGGTGGAGTGATGCATTCCGCTCGCTCCCCATAGTGATGACTCCATGACTTGGCTACGCCCGTCGCTCAGTTCTCAGTTCATCGTCCTTATTAGTCATGCTGCACCTGGCCTACTCGAACGCTGTTTACATTTACAGGCGCTCTACGTTCTCCTTTACGCCACGTTTTCTGTGATTGATTATATTGGCACACTGCTGTAAACAGGTTGCTGCAGTTTTTTTTTTCCCCACCCTCCTCAGTAAAGCTAATAATATCACGTGGTATTTTTGGGTACCTTCGTACCGTATCACGTTTCGTGTCGAATATGTGAGGCTGAGAAGCATTTATATTGTACCACAAGTGAGAAGATGGTGCCAGACGGCTTGACAAGTCAAGTTGTCTTTGCTAAATGTTTGATTATCCCACTGAGGGTGAAATATATCTCGTGTGATGAATTTCAGTAATGAGAGCAGCTGTAGACGACACCACTAATCCTGCAAGGCCTATCAAGGAGATATGGTGACTGCCAATATGTGACGTGTGGACCTTTGTGGACAGGGGTTAGTTTCGTCACCAGTATGGGTGTTGTGCCGTACGGTGGTACCAGCAAATGGGTTATTGATGGAGCGTGTGGGAGGGGCCGGCCTCAGGATGAAGCGTGTACACACACACCCCTCCTCGCAGCCTGTAAATACCCCTCCCTGCCAGCAGCACACTCTCATCCCTGTCACCACCACACACACCCTCTTCTGCTACCACCTCACACTTTTCCCTGTCACCATCACACACACTCTTCCATGTCACCACCACACTTCCTTCTCTGCCATCACCACACATCCTTTTCTGTCACAGCCACACACACTCCTCCATGCCACCACCACACTACCATCCCTGCCATCACCACGCACTCCTCCTTGCTACCACCACGCACCCCTTTTACCACCTCCACACAGTCCTCCCTGCCACCACGACACACCATGCAACTACCATACACCCCCCCCACCTTCAACTAGACACACCTTCTCCCGCTCTCTCTGAGGCTTGGTAATCACCCTCCTGACGCATTCATCCCCGACATCCCCACGCATAACAGCCGCACGTCCCGCCCCTGCCTCCCCCATATACTTGGCCACCCCCCCTCCCCCCACACACACACCCACCCACACACACACACACACACACACACACACACACGCCCCAAACTCTCCTCCCTCCCATCCAAAGTCGCACCGTCACTAGCTCTTCCCTCCGCTCCCCTCATATGATCCTTTCCACTACCCCTGTGCTCCCTCACAAGCACCCCCATACAACACTTTTCTAGCCTTGTAGGCCAACTCCCATCACGCACACGACCCTTTACCCAGTCGAATTACCCATGCGCGCCCCACCCACCACATTGCCAGGTGGATGTTTCGCCTTCCCACCACACTCCACTCGTAGTCAATTGGATATCTTGCTCTCCAACCACACTCCAATCATAGCCAGGTGGATATCTTGCCTCTCCGCTGACTCATACACCCAGGTTCACGAGCCTTATCCCTCTAGAGTATTCCCTTGTCGTCTGCCATCTCTGTAGCACACCCGCCCCTCCCTCTCCCCTTCCCTCCATGAGCCGTCCCTACAACTGCTCGTTCACTCTCATTCTACCCCCACATATACCCCATCCTGCAGCCCTTCCCACTCACTTATCCATCTCTCTCTCTCTCTCTCTCTCTCTCTCTCTCTCTCTGTTAAAAACAGGTGTTTTGTGATTGTGTTCTGTTCAACCATAGAGAATGTACACACAGCAAATGACGCTTCCCCCTCTCCTCTCTTCGACGCTTAGTATGATACCGTTACACTAGCCAATGCCACTTGTGGTGTGGAATGTGACCAGCAGCTCTTACTTACCAGGCTTCATGATAAGATGCTTATTACAGCTTCTGACACTTGTCCAAGTATGCAGTTCACAGCGTGATCCGTGTCCGGGTACGTCTTTGGTGAAGTGTGGGTCATGTCACACTTGTGGTCACCCAGCCAAGACGCATTGGTCGTGGTGTGATCCATGTTGCACCTTACAGTCAGTCACACACACTATAGTCATCGTATTCACCGTTGGCACATAGCTAAGGTAGCTGATTGGTTCATATACAGTGTTCGTGTCGCAGTCCATTTATTCACACTAAGTGTGTTCATAGTTTATACACTGTCCGAGTCACTGGTACTCGTCCTATCCACACTGCTTACTGTCCCATCCTCTTGCACTGTTCCTGCCACTGCCGTTCATCCTAGCTACACTACTTATTTTCCCAGCCATTGTCACTTATCCTAGCTATGGTGCTAAATGTCCCAGCCACTGCCACTCATCCTGGCCACACTGCTCACTGTCCCAGCCGCTGCCACTCATCCTCAGCTACACCTGTTGAGGTGTGATCAGTGTTTCAGGTATATCAACCCAAGCACATTATCCCGTTGAGTTGTGAATATGTCGCGATCGCACAAATGGAGTTTGTTTTCTCCATGACCAGGTGGTAGGCATTAATATGTGTAGATTATACTGCAAGTAATCAGAACCATGTAGTTAGGTAAGGAGAATAAGGTCATTTGTATTATATGAGGGATTTATGATCGGATGATTTTGCCAAGTGCGAAATAGATTTCGTCTTTTCCTTTCCCTGCCTTTAGTGAGGTAGCGTCAGGAACAAGCCTGGGCATTTGAGAATAAAGTCTCCTCCGCCAACTTTTGATCCTCCTTTTAAGAAAGTGAGGGTACTGGTAAGGGAAGATTTCGAGCCACTCTGTCCTCCTTCGTTCCAGTCCTTCTAAGTTTGCTTTTCTCTCATACGCAGGAGATACGTGGGTAGTATTAAACTTGGGTTATATGTGTATTAATTTTGTGGGAAGCGTTAAGGTGATGCTGTGTAGTCCTGGCTGTTTTTAAGTATGATAGGTGTCCTTTTAAACAGTTTACATAATGTAAGAACACAGATTTATACTGAAAGGATAATCCCCACAACGAAACGATAACTATATCAGTTGGTTATGGGCATGAGAAAAGGTGTGGAATGTTGAACTTGATCTGTGCACTTTGCAGACTTCTTGTAAATGTGATTAAGGAAACGTAGAACGTAGAGTCTATGAAAACGAAAATAATTCCAAAAATAGACTGGGGGATGTACAGGATCCTAACACTAATTCCAAGTTCTCTGTTGTAAGCCGAGCGAAATCGTTTCCTCAGGGGAGCACCTCTCCTACTTCTCATTTCGTATTTGACTAGGACACCATATCACGCCGATGCTTCAAATAATATTTAGGGATATCAAGACAAGCTTTAGATATGTCTTTGGTATTGTATGTTTTAGTTAATTGAATGAACCACAGATGATAAATTGATTGTGGGGTACAAAAATTCAAAAGGCATTGCAAAACTATAAACATAAGCTTCCACACATCATGGAAATTAGGACAGAAAAACGAGTACGATTTTATTTGATCTTTACGGCATTGAGCATACCATGCGCCTATCGCGTTCGTGATGTGGTGGTGGATTCTGAGAACTTTCAAAACGAGAGAGGCGAAGGCAGTTATTGTACATGTTTAAAAAAGAAAATCTACCCACCAGATTACGATTATGTGCAGATCTCTGAAGACGAAAGATATCAGAACGCGGTTAAAGTACACGTCGCCCTCCGTACTGTTGTCACTCAAACATGCAAATTACTGGGAACATCTCGTTTCCCTCAATCTCTATGGAACGCTCGCGCGAGAAATATACACATGGATGAAACTGGAAGGCCTGATCCCTAGTCCCTCTCAAAATAATTTCTTAGTTAAGGAATAGAAAATGCTCTGGTTTAATTTTTGGAAGGCAGTCTTGCTGCCTGCAGCCACAGACGGGTTGATAGTTTAGAACTTTAGTGTTATTTGGTCTAAGTTGAAGCCGTGGGGATAGAAACTAGCCCCTGCAACTGAAGGAAGGTACTCAGCTCGTAAGATTAGGTAAGGTAGTGCCCTCACGAGTTGTTTAAGAAAGTGAAGCATTTCAACATGGAGTAATTCTGGGATTATTTTAAAATAGAGTAACTCTTGGTTATTCTGAGCGTATTATTATAATGGTTTTGAGTGTAAGGAGAGAGTGACTGTGAGGGAGAGTGAGGATGACGAGTGAGAGGCCAGTGAGGTAGGGTAACTGGATCCCATGGCGGGAGGCGGCGGGCAGCGTGGCGGATGTGGTGGGTTGTCCGCCCGTCCCGGCCCCTGGATGTTATACATGTGGTCGCATCTTGAACAGTCATGCCTGTTGTGTGGCACTGCTACCCCTGTTGCTGAAGTGTGTATTGGTGTATGTGTGGCAGGTGGGATAGGGAAGGGAGGGGAGGGTTCCACATATGGTGTCTTGGTGTATGCGTGGTGTGGAGTGGCAGGCTCGCACACAGCGAGTTGAAGTAATTTAAGACCAGGGAACGAATACCTGCCATGCGTCTCCTCCCTTCGGCGGAGTGATATATATTTGGCTGTCACGTCACCGTGTTGTGGATGGGCTCAATGTTCTCTTGAAAATAAATATTTTTTTTCAAATTAGATTTTGGCTCGAAATGTTTCACGGTCTGCTACTGCTAATACTATTGTTGATTTTCTCTATCAAAAAGTGGTGGAGACTAGGCTACTCACGAAGCAAAATGGTCTTTTCCATGAAAGCAAAATACGTCTTTTCCATGATCGTCGTTACCGTATGACAGGAAAACACAATAGATGATTGTCGGAAGACACAATAGATGATTGTCAACATACAGTGTTTGATTGTGAAGGCTTGGCGTTACTGCACCTCCTCCCTCCACCACGTGATTTTAGAATAAGGTTCATTTTGGCAGTACTGTCGGCGTGTTTATCCTGGAGAGGTTGATGTGGTTGGTTCCTAGTGAAGCACGTTGTGACTACCATAAAGTACAAAGGCACGACTATGTGGAACGACCATACGGCCACAGCGTTACAACCCTTGTGCACAACGAAACTACCCTCGTGTATGATATCTTGCTCGTAGACGTTAAATGATTGACGTAATGCAAAAGAGGTGACTACTCCAGTTTTGCCCAAGTCGCAAGACGAGTGGGAGATGAATGGCTGAAAAACGGGGCGAGTTATGACTTTACATAACACATAAATATCCGGGGATGATAACATTGCCAGTGACTACTACCTCGCCTCTTGGGAGCCACAGGTCGCTCTCTTCACGCTACTAGTCTTCTGTTACAGTCGGTTGCTTAGTATTACAAGAATTTGGGATTTTTTTTTCAAAGAAATGTATCTTAGGACAGTGTCTAACCCTACAGTGTTAATGATTGATATGAATTATCGTATATGCGGTTACCAGCCTAGCCTAGCCCAAATCGAATCATGCCATATCTCGAAGAAACGTTTGTACCTCAACTTGTACAGTCTGTATTTTTAGGCGGCCGTTGTTGCAGATACTAACAGGAGAACGTGACGGCATCTGGTATAAAGGTGCCTGTGTTGACCAACGCTCCTGCGCAGCTGAACCAGTGTGTTCCGTGCAGGTTCCATTCATCTAGTCGTGAGCAATTACCTCCTCGTCCTATATTGGTTAGTCCCCGCCCACGGACGCTCACCTACCTACCTCAGCTCCACTTGCCTTACACTCACTCACACTGTGTTATTGAAGCACGTTGCATTTCCCATAAGATTCCTCGGAACATGATACCCCGTGTCACGTTGTTAGAGTTTGGTGGTGGTGGTGCCATGAATGGTGTCAAGAGAAGCTTGTTGCATGCATGGGTCAGTCAGCTGTGTAGGATGGTGAAATATGTAGGGTAGGCCTTCCGTGTGTGTGGCACAGACATCCGCGTGCGCATCAGTCGCAATTTGAATTTTGCTGCAAACTGCGGCCAGTTTATTCTACATTCCTACTCAGTCATGTGGGCGGCGTTGTGCAAGTTTTCAGAGTCCACGCAAGTTCCCTCAACTGGGACACGATAATTGACTTATATAACGTAATGAGTGAACCAAATACATACGTTACTTTTCAGGTATTTAGGGCAAAATATTGTTGTGGATGAAATGATTACACATGTCTGTTAGATAGTATATTTTGATAATTATTTGTGACCGTGTTGAACCATAATTCATTGATGTTGCAGGCTGTGACAGTCTGTTTAATGGTAAAGTTTACATTTTGTCTCTTCATAATCTGTGGCAGAACGAAACTCGTGGGTACTTGTAGGCCAGTCTGGACAGAGCCACAGGATCAAAGATTCTCCTGATTCTATTTGTGGAGCTACATATATGGGGCTCTCCTTGTATGTTAATGATGGTAGAGGGACCGAGTACCGGTGGTGTTGATTTGTCCTAGAAATTTATTTAAACTTTTTACGGTTATTGTTTACAAACAGCATATGGATAGGTGGAGATTGAACTCATCTCTGTTTGTAGAGATTTTAACTTGAGCTAATCTATCGTTCTTGTCCTGCACTGTGCGCCCTAACTTTGAATGAGTCCTGGGAAAGTACATTCCCAACATGTCGTAGACAGTTTCTGTAATCTATTTGACGTACTTCTGACGCGTGTCCATTAGTTATGTTGTGGGAAGGTTAATACTCTTAATGAAGAGAGAAGCACAGTCAGAATATCCATGTTCGCGTCCATTATTGAATTTCAAAAGACTGAGAATAGCAGAAAAAAAAGTTTTTTTTTTTTTTTTTTTTTTTTTTTTTTTTTTTTTTTTTGCGACTCCATATTGCAGGCAGGAGCTGCCGGTGCAGTGTTACAGTTTACTAGCACTTTCGGCAGCTCCAGTGGCTGCTAGCCTGCAGTTTGTGAGGGGATTTTGTTGGGGGTGTTGGTGGTGCTCGTGTGAGTAAGGGCGTCGCGTTTAAAACTCCCAGCCTCACTTGTGGCAATTGTGGCACCGCTGATGTCAGCGGGGGTTATTTAATTTCCCGTGTGGCCTTTACGCTTACCATGTGGTCCTCGACGTGAATATGTGGTCCACGTCATCCTCACCGCGACTGTGTGGTCCTCGTCATCCTTCTCTAAGACTACGTGGCGCCTTCATCATCAGTCAACACTGAACCCCCCCTCCCCCATCCATCCGCGGTAGCAGCAAGCCTTACATTAAGCTGGGAGGCTCTTTTTTTGGGGGGGGAGGGGGGGGTGTCAAGGCTAAGCTTCATTGTTGTTTCCTCTGATCAATAAGGCTGTTTGAGGCCGTTGCCACAGGCCTACGTACCTTTATACGGTCAAATTACTCGGGATACACACTAGAAATATGTGGCGAGGTATTGATATCTCTAGTGGGTTGCCCCCCTCATTTTTTTGAATAATATTCTGCACATTTTGAGCCTCGCATGTTTAGTGTTCATTAATCATTATTTCCCTTTTGATATATTGTTGGTATTTTTTTGTTTTCATCGCCTTTCCTAATCACAGGACATTTTTTTTCTATCTCTTAAAGTCCAGACTTGAGATCATTCGATCTGTGATCCTATACGTACGTCTGCTGTCTTGCATCCTTAATAAACATTTAAGTAATTTCTGTGGTTCGCAGTAGTTTCTGAAGGCTGGAGGAGCATGCATCGCATGTTGGAGTGTATAACCCACTCGTCCTCCCCTTCTTTGGGAGAAGGGTGTGGAAACCCATGTTTACCCCCTCAGTTGTACCATGTTACGGTAAGCTACTCCTGTGGTCGAGCGTTCACCGTTCGTCCATATGTCATTTGTAGCCGCTCCTCCCCCTGGCGTGGGCAGGTACTCGTTAATGTAGTGACCATATTTTTTTTTTGTAGGGACGTAATATATCGATAATGTAAGGTTTACGTTTTAGGAGGTCGATAGGGTAGGAACATTACCCATATGTCAGTGTGGTGTGCAAGCGCCTCAGTGGTTCGACTGATGATTACTCTGGTTAGTGTTACGTGGACCACATCTCGGCCGGTTAAAGTAGCGTTACGTAGACCACGTTTCGGCCGGTTAAAGTAGCGTTACATTGACCACATCTCGGACGGTTTACGTAGCGTTACAGTGACCACATCTCGGCCGGTTAAAGTAGCGTTACGTAGACTGCATCTCGGCCGGTTTAAGTAGCGTTACGTGGACAACGTCTCGGCCGTTAAAGTTGCGTAACGTTAACCGCATCACGGCCTGTTAAAGTAGCGTTACGTTGACCGCATCTCGGCCGGATAGTGTTACGTGGACCTCACTCGGCCTGTTAAAGTAGCGTTACGTGGATCTCATCTCGACCGTTAAAGTTGCCTTACATGGACCTCATCTCGGCCGTTTTTGATAGAGTTACGTGCACCACATCTCAGCTGCTACTGCTACCTTAATCTTTTTTCCTTTCGTCATGTGAACGTAAATCCTGTCGTGAGGCTTTGTGTTGATAGGCCACCATCATCATCACCACCACCACCAGTGTTGTTGTTGGCCTTTCCAAGCAGCATCGACACTCTCTCATACAGGCTAAAGAAGAGTGCTGTTATGTGGTGCCATTGTCAACAGCTGGGGGTAATCCTACAAGATTACAGAATGTTTAACGGCACCAAAGGTGGGGATGAGTACTTCAGGACGAACGAGGGTTAGCCAAAAGGCAAGGCTAGCTTGTAGCGCTTAGAGAGAGAGAGAGAGAGAGAGAGAGAGAGAGAGAGAGAGAGTATACTTACGAACGTCTGTGACGAGATTTTGCCGTTAGGCAGGACTGTCGCGAAGAACGAGTCCTTTGAGGTACGGTTTGTTGTAAGAAATGGAGACAGGGTCGCCCCTAGCCTAATGGGGGCCCGAAGCTGTCTTTTTTTTTGGGGGGGGAGTGACCCCCTCCACCCTTCAAACTCACCCCTCCCCCAAATCACGAGCTCTAGGGAGGCCTGAGAGCATCCCTTCGGGAAAAAATGAAAATCCTGGGACAGTATTTCCTGCTTTCTGAAGGCTGCCATATCGAGCGGCCGGGACCCAACGTTCTGAACATATAGTCTGCATGGGAAAGGCCGGCCGTAGATGGAAAGATTTTTTTTCTTGTGGACTGAAAGTCAACATCCCACTTGTGGATGAGATAAAAAAAAAAAAAGCTACCCGGGCCAGTGGAGTGAATCTTGACGGCCACTGGCTTGCTGTCTCACGGTGCATCCGTAACGAAGGAAGTTTTTAGCTATAAAGGAGTGGCTGTAGGCTGTGAATAGATTGTGAATAGGTAAATGGGGAGTAGATAGATGCTAATATTTTATTATGCAATTATGTACTAGTGTGGGACTGTGTTAAGTAGAGAAAAATAGAGTGGACGGTTGGGGTTCACTTTTTGGCAAAATGAACAAGCTTAGTGTTACGGGTTAGGTTAGGTCAGGTCTGTGTGTGTGTGTGTGTGTGTGTGTGTGTGTTTGTTTGTTTGTTTGTTTGTGTGTGTGGTGTGTGTGTGTGTGTGTGTTCATAACCAGTAGTGGACAGCGAGGTGGGGGGAGGGGCACACGGTGTGCGGAGCACGGGCCGGTGAGGGAGGGGCACACGGGGTGGGCAGCATACGGCTTGGGATGAGTCAGTGTGGTGACCGTGGCGGTGGTTGGTGGTGGCGGTGGTGGTGGTGGTGGTGGTGGTGGTGGTGGTGGAGGAGTCGGAGGCGGCGGCGGCGGCAGCAGCGGCGACGGCGGCGGTGGGGGACTGGGGCGCGCACCACCCTAGCTAGTGCTACAGTCCTCACCCCATCACAGTACACACTGCCCGTCCCTCGTCCCTCATGTCCTGCTCCACAGTCGATCACTTGTTTCGCCGGTGTTAGCGCGGTGTTGTCACAACCGAAACCCACCCACAGGAGGATTCCTTTGTTATGGAAATGCTCTGTTGCGCTCGTGACAGGCTCGCGATGCGAGTGTTGTGTGTTGTTTGAATATTATTAGCAGGTGTCACCACCTGTGTCCGGTGTTATAGACGACCAAATAAAGACTGTATTGTGATGCCCGTTGAGGGAAGCCGGTGATTAAGTTGCCTCTCGAGTGTTGTAGAATATTTTTTTTTCGTTTTTAACCCGTTGGGCAAGCGGCGGTGTTGGTGACTACGGGCTACGCCAGTGTGTGGGCGGTCATGATGAGCTCATACAGTCAACCGCAGCAGCTGCTGAAGGAGGGGCACATCTTCACACAGGCCAGAATGAAGCTCTCCCAGCTATGGTCAGGTGAGAACGCATGCCCGCAGCCACCCTCGCTTCCCATTCTCTCTCTCTCTCTCTCTCTCTCAGTTCCAGCATCTCGAGCCGGTCGCGCCGCACGGTCCTCGTAACAAGCAGGCATTGCCACCTGGCTACGCGCACACACACACACACACACATACGAGAGGCATAAAAGCAAACGGGTTCTCTTATTGAGGACTAAGACCTCCCTCCAACAAGGATATGGGGGTGGAGTGTTTGGGGAGGGCTTGGGTGGGTGGTGTGACGGGGTAGCCCTCCGGGGGCCGGTCCGTTATAGATGCCAAAAGCCTCCTGCGATCATGTTTCACATTGCTCATTGATATCATTTGTCCATTAGATGTGCAGGCAAGTGTGACGTTATTACCTCAGTGTTTTTATAGGCCCTGTCAGGTCTTCTGTTGTTGATGGTGTACATGCAGGGTTAAATTGAATTATATTTTTTTTTATCGTGTGTTTAAACAATGATGCACAGGTTATGAAATTAGGAAAGTTTCAGGGAAATACTGTGGAAACAAAAACTAGATATGACGGGTACAGTGCAGTTTATGAAACTGAATTTGTTTTGCCATTTGATGTGGGCTTGTATTGGTGAATCGTGTGGGTAATATCTCTATGTATTTATTGTGTGCATAAAATTACTGATTAGCAAGAAACTTGTGGACTATTGCAAAATATTTGATTTGCCGATAGATTTTACTTGTGAAATTGATTTTGCTGGTGAAAACAAGAATGTCCCATTTGGTGCTAAGAATTGCTATTAGTCGCGCGCGCACACACACACACACACACACACACACACACGTGTGTGTATATATACATATATACATACATACATATATTAATACTTGTTCGCCGTTTCCGGCATTAGCGAGGTAACGTCAGGAACAAATGAAGAAATGGCTTCCGGCCACCTTCACTATTTGCCTGTCATGTGTAGTAAACCAAAAACCACAGCTCCCATGCCACAGTCAGTCAGACCCCAAAGACCTTTCTTGCTTTCCCCCGACCTCTCCATGTGCCCTGCTTCAGTCTGTTGACAGCACTTTGTCTCCTGTATCCCACATCTCTCTAATTCACTCTATCCTGCGCACGCCGTACACCCTCCTGCATGTTCAGGGTGAAAAAGTGTGCATGTGCTTGAATGAAATGGAGTGATGGGTGTATGTACGGGGGGCCGACGTGATGTCATTGGACAGAACCAGGGCATTTGAAGCAGCTGGTAGAAACAATGGATAGGTTTGTGGAGTCTGGTTGTGGATTGGGTTCTCTCGTGTCAGTCCATTACATTTAAGAGCGAGAGAATGAGTTCGAGCGAATGAGGCCTTTTCTTCGTCTGTTTCTGGCGCTACC
>JAYMFT010137931.1:0-26951 GCA_038088735.1 Panulirus argus
CTACTTTTCCAAAAAAGGAACAGAGAAGGGGCCAATTGAGGATTTTCCCTCTAAGGCTCAGTCCTCTGTTCTTAACGTTACCTTGCTAATGCGGGAAAAGGCGAATTTGTATAAAAAAAATATATATATGTGTGTCCATATTCATACTTGCTCACCTTTGTCGATTCCCAGTGCCACCCCACCCCACAGGAAACAGCATTGCCACCCCTTGTGTCAGCGAGGTAGTGCCAGAAAACATTCAAAGAAAGGCCACACCTGCTCACATCCACACACATTAAGGAGAAGTAGTTAGCAGGAACATCAGGTAGGAGCCCCTGCAAACACTGTGCTTGAATTGCCCTCTGCCAGTGGCCTGTTAAGGGTGAGGCAGTAAAGGCTCAGCAGCACTGGCATTCACCAGTTATAGAGAGACTATTGACATGGCCACCCCCTTGAGGGAGTTCCTGAAGGGAACAGTAGAAGTAGTAAGTAGGAGCATTAGGTGGGAACATTAGGTAGAAGCAGTAGGTTGTAACAGTAGGAAGGAGGAGTCAGTAGGAACATTAGGTAGGAGCCTCTGAAAACACTGCGCTTAGAGTTACCCTCTGTCAGTGGCTTTTTAATGGTGGTGCACTAAAGGCTAAGAAGTGGCACTGGAGTTCACCCGTTATGGAAACTTGTTTGCCTTGGCCAGCCCCTTGAGGGAGTTCACAAAGGGGACAGGGGTCAGAGATGTAAATAGATAAGATTGTGAAGCTTTAAAAAAATACCACTGAAAATAGTGTACTCAGAACAATCACTAGCTGTCAAACAACCACAAATACTCATTTGCTTTACAGTGAAACAAAGATCCTCCCAATACGGACCCACCTCAACATGCTTGGTAATCAGTTCTTTGCAATGGAACTAGACCCATCCCACCTACATCATTTCCTTCCAGCCTTCTGAGTTTATGATTGGTTGCTTCTCTTTTTTTCTGGACAGCAACAAAAGGAAGGGGCCTATTTATTGGTTATTATATTTTTAATAATGTTCTTTAGTTTCCTTTGCTTTATACAGTTTGGAAGGTCTCATATTCTATGCTGCTTTTATCATTTAATTTTATATACTTGACAGGTACCATAATGATGCTGTGATGTGATGGAAAATAAAGCAGCTGCAAGTGCTGAAATCTTGTATGATCTTATGTAGACTGTATTTTATACAATACTGGTTATTTATAAGCAAGCCAAAAATCATTAAGACTATTGCCTATTACTCTCTAAACAAGGATAGTATATTTAAGCAAAATAGTAGTTGACCAATCTTTTTGATGAAAATGTTTGACATTATTTTCTGCTGTGATATGAAGGGAGTACGCCACATAGCTGTCTCCCTGAACTTAGAACTAAGTATTGACATATATATATAAAGGAAACTCTATTTAGGATAGAACCCATTTTAGTTAATCATCAAATTTAGAACCCATTTTAGTTAATCATCAGATTTTGATTTTTGATTGTAAGTGGTTTCATTTTCTGTGTTTGCACGATTATCCTGGTTTAGCAATCTTTATTGTCAGTTGTAAACAGTGAAGTGAAACCGTGTTTGCCCGATTATCTTGGCTTCACATCCTTTATTGTCATTCGTAGCAGTCAAGTGAACCATTACATTTAGTGTTTAAACTCATTAGATAAGAGAATAAAATGAGTTTAATACCCATATACAGTATAATGTTTAAATTTAATTGATTTCTGATTGTTTTATTATTCCTGTATCACTCATTTAAGTAAACAACCACATGTAATGAATAAGAATGTCATATTAGAAGAGTACCATATTTTTATTTTTCATGTACCCTTGTGATGGTAATACAGTAAGTATAAATGGAACATATTAAGTGTATGATGAAAACTGTTTCAGATATAAATGCATGAAACAGTCCACAGTAACAATAATGTATGCAATGATTACCTGTCACTTTATGGGTACAAATGCAGTACCCATATTTTTATCCTCATATTTAGCTGAAGATGAGGATGTGTCGGGGAAGGTGGATGTGTGGAAAATGAAATGTTTGAGGACAATATGTTGTGTGAATGGTTTGATTGAGTATGCAATAAAATGGTGAGAGAGATGTGTGGTAATAAAAAGAGTGTGGTTGAAAGGGCAGAAGAGGGTGTGTTGAAATGGTATGGACATATGTAACGAATGAGTGAGAAAAGGTTGACAAAGAGGATATATGTGTCAGGTGGTGGGAACAAGGAGAACTGGAAGACCAGATTGGAGGTGGAAAGATGGGGTGAAAAAGCTTTTGAGCAATCGCGGCCTGAACATGCAGGTGAATGAAAGGCAAGCATGGAATAGTGTGAACTGGAACGATGTGGTATACTGGGGTTGATGTGCCATCAGTGGAATGGACCAGGGCACATGACATGTCCTGGGTAAATCATGGAAAGGTCTGTGAGGCCTGGATGTGTATGGGGAGCTGTGGTTTCGGTGCATTACACATTACAGCTTCGTGTGTGGATATGAGCAGATGTGACCTTTCTTTGTCTGTTTCCTGGTGCCACCTTGCTGACGTAGGGGTGGCAATGATGTTTTTTGTGGGGCGGGGTGGCACCAGAAATATATATATATATATATGTAGAGGTATGTGTGTATATGGATATATGTGTATGTGAGTGGATGGGTCCTTCTTTGTCTGTTTCCTAGCACTACCTCACTAACACGGGAAACGACGATCAAGAGTAATCATAATATCTATATGTATCCCAGCTTCAGTTCCAAACCACTAATTCATTTTCTTTTACTTACAAGTGCCTTTTTGACTTTGAAAATTTTTTTTCATTGTTCCTATCAGCTTTCTTTCATCTGTGTATAATCTTTACATATTCCAGTCTGTTTATATATTGTCCAAAATATTGTACTTGATTCATTTTCCAAGTACTAACCATTTTAGGGTCTCACCATTCTGGGTCTAGGGTCTCAGGGTCTTGTTCAGTGGAGTGCTAAATGTATTCGTATTATGTACGAGACAGTGACAAGCATTCAAGACAACAGTATTCTAAATGTAAAGCATTTATAAAAACCCAATAAGGTAAAATTGAATAACACACAAAAACCCTATTTTGGTAAAAATATCAGACCACACTAGTCCAATAATCCAACCTGCTTATTTTCCACTTTGCCTTGATTTTGTTTAATCTTTCTCAGTTTTCTACCTAACAAATTGATTTGTACAGAACACCTTGCCAACTTTAGTTAGCCAGTAAATCACTTCATAATATTTACTAATACTACCTTTATGGAGGTCTAATTCTTGTATCCACAGGGCCCTAACCTTAAGCTTTCACCCAATTTACATTGCATCTAAATCACTCAAAATATTCCTCACATCATGCCATCCTTACAGTGATTGTTATTTAATTTTCTCTGCATATGTTACTCTACAAGCAAATTCTGATATGTTGTCACATGAGGAAATAAAGTTATATACAGTATACTTTTGTCTTGATATTTTTAATCTAATTAAAGGGTAAAAATCTCAATAACAAGAGAACCATGTAATTACCTATTTGTACTGTAGAGAGAGGGAGTTCCACACTTATGGGGCCCCCATCTCTAAAACATTCTCTACTGTCATACAACTAAAATTTATGTATGGTGTCTACATTAACCATGTCTTCTCTCATTTTATTCCTTTCATTCGCCACTCATATATGTATCGCTGTGCATCCTTTTGAACAAGTTTGTTGCTTAATTTCATGCAGTGTTCTCCAGCTGTTCTCTCCGTACGTCTTTCAAAGAACTGTTCACTATGTCAAGCTGATTTAAAAACGTTAATGTTGTGATAGATTACTCCTTATATTTCTCTCTTCCATGATTGATGAATTTAAGGCCTCTAGCCTTTCCCTATAATACACCTGTCTCAATTTTGTAATCATACCCTTCCATGGACCTTCTTTATTAGTTCTCTATGCTTTTATAAGTGCATTGTCAAAGCTTTATACAAGATAGGAACATCTTGCTGAATATTTTTTTACGTACACTAGAATGCATTTCTAATGTTTGCCAGCGACAGTTTAAACCACTCATTCTCCTTAAATGGAACACAAGTAACAGGTTAAGGGATGATGTTGACTTTCAAGTGCGTACATGTTGTGCATATATGATTATTTTTTGTGTTCAGTGTCTTCAGTGCAGAAGTTACATCTTCAGCATGATAAAAAGGAAGTTTAGGAGCAGGAGTAAATAACTAGCCAAATGAAGATTTAGTTTCTGTTAAGGCTTGGCTGCCTGTTACTGTTGCAAACTTGCTACGGTGGAAAAAGTGAGGAGGTCAAAAAGAAGCTATATACAGTTTACATATACATAATTAATTTATTTTTGACAAGACTGAAAATTCAAATCTGGAGTCCAATTATGTTTCGGTGATATATCATTTTAACTGCTGACATCAGTGTACTGTCGTTTGGTTTTAAATCCACCAAAGTATACACTGTATCAACTTCACTAGTTTATCCCAAGATGTTCTGTTCATTATGCCTACCTGTGAGATATCATGTGCATACTTCCTGAGACGATTATTACAACTGGTTTTGAGGTTGCGACCCCACCAATATGGAAGAGGATTTACAGGAGTAAAACAAAATGCGTATGTTACAAATAAATGTGAAAACTGCTATTTAACATACTTTTCCATGAAACGCTTGTGAAAGTCAGATCGTAAAGAGTCATTAATGAAAGCTTTTTCTGTCTTATCAGGTTCAGATGCTGCACAATTTTTGAATACCACGTCATCATCCCATCGCTTTTTTATCTTCATATCAGCTTTAGGGACAGCAGCTAGATTTAAAAGAGGGTTACCAGATATGATGTTTTCCATTCGGATACGTTCTTCCTGTTCTTGACGCTCCTGCTGCTTTCTTGCCTCCTCTTCTGTGCGCTCTCGTCGAATACGCTCCAACTCGGCAAAAACCTCTGCTTCATCATCAGAATCATCTGAATCAGATACATCGTCATCCTCATCTTGTGGATCATCAGCATCTAAGTTGGCTGGAGCTATCTGGTCCAATCGTGGCTTTTTTGAGGATGAGGAAGATGATGACCCTGACTCTCGAATAGCGCCACTGCTGCTACTACTGCTGCTGCTTCCACTGGTACGCTTGTCCCTTACAGCACGCTCACGATCCTCCAACTCGCGGCGGAAATCACGGTTACGGAGCTCCTCTGTGGTAGACTGGCCATGTTCACGATATTTTAGTCGGGTATGAGATGGAAGGTCACGTGCTGAATATTGTTTCGAAAGGGCACTCAGATCGCGTTCTCCACGACCCATGCCACCTTTGGCTGGTTCAAATGTTGGTCTTGCAGCAGTAGTCATTGTAATGAACAAGTATCTGGAATGGAAAGGAGAATGATGTACTGTAATAAGATTTACAAGCCTTACAAGCATATGTTTACAAATTAACTTTCACACTGAACAGGGTATGGGGGTAACTCACTCACCAAAAATTCCTTGGAGACTGAGTCATTTGGGCAGATTGTTTTTCTCAGATTTGGGGAACATAGGAAATCAATTTTTCATTTTAACTATTTATTACAGTGTTAAATTTATCCTAAAATCATTTTTGCCAGGCTCATTGACCTGAATCCCTCAAGTGAACTGCTTAATATGCCCGTGTCTTACGTGAAACTGGAATTTAAGGCTTATGGGCCATTTACACAATGGTTTTCTCAGTGCTCTTACTTATCTGAATGTGCAGATATCTGTGATATTTTGTACCCCAGCTTCAGTTATTTTTAAATTCACAGTAACTGACAGATGTTGCATTTTCTGATCCAGGCCCAGATACATGGAAGACATATTACTGTAAGTTTAAATGGACTGAATAGTGTTATTAACTAAATCTAGGAATTTTTTGGTAAACTTAAAATTTGGGTAAATTTTTGCCTTCCCATAATTTGGGCTTGTATGTGTATGACCATTCCTTCCATTTAAGTGGCTATGTACGCAATTGCTGTGTATCCTTTCTAGGTAAATGGCAAGTGCTAGGGGAAGTGTTTGTAGGTTCTGTCGGTTTCACCAACTTTAACATTAATTACACAAGTGTAACTGCATGTGAAAACGGAAAAAAGTCATGCATAAAGAAAAAAATATAATTTTAAAAAATTTCATGAAAAAATTCATAATAATCATATAATAAATACTTAAAAAGTTAATAACTGATGACAACCACAGAAAACACATGAAGTTCCTCAAAGCATAATACAGCTGATGGTGTCAGTGTGATTTTTAAGTTATAAATATTAATGAAATTGTATGCATGATCCAGGAAGGAGCTTGTCGCACTGACTTATTCTAATTTTTTAGTAAAAACTGATTATAATACTTTTCATTTTTCCAATCTAATTTGTCCATTTTTTTTTGATAGTTTTCAGAAATTTTCCTTCTATGAGGTATGTTTTAAATACAGAAAATACAAAGGTGCAACTTGAGTCACTAATTACAAAATTCTAATCGTACTAGGTTGTAGTGATTCTTTGAAGAGGTTTTGCTTTATTTGGTAATTTTGGGTCTTCAAAGAGGTTATTCATTATGACCTTGAAGTGCAAGGAAAGTGTACTGTTAAACGTTAAACCAAACAACCCCCAACTAATACCTAACCAAGGGATTTGAAATCCTGAACCTATCCTACCCGAGTATAACTTAGGAGCAGACAGCAGTTCGAATACAATAAAAACTGGTAAAATGAGTAGTTAAGCCTCGTATTAAAAGTATTTTTGGATGCTGAGTGATTTTCCTCTGAACTGCTAATGTTAAAACAAAAGAATAACAATTGTTGAGCATAATGTGGATACCAAAAGATTAATAAAAGAAAAATACAATAATAGTAGTGAGGGTTATGTATATGAGAGAAAACGCATTCTCTTACTTTGTAAGTAAAATATTTGTAAAAAGTCAACAAAATACAAAAACCTCCCATAGCAGCTAAACTGTATAGCCAAAACATACTAACAAAATTGCAGTAGGGGATTACGCAGAACCGATAGTTGAACTGGCCACTCGGTCAATCAGTTTGTTGCTGTTAAGCAGATGTAGTTGGGTATTGTCTCATTGTAATACTGAACTCTTGGGTCAAACTCGACTGCTTGGAAGATTAGCTTTGGTTTACGTAAGTATACTTGATTTCTTCTGGTGTATTTCCTCGTTCAATAAAATGTAACGCTCCACAACTGTTACCGTATTTGCTAAACTGTAACAACAGTAATGCAGAAAAATAATCAACTGATACTAAAAATCCGCTTCAATGTGAATATATTTGGTTGCCATAAAAGAACACGAGAAACTATAATGTCGGCAAAATAACCTCTTGTCACCCTTGTGAATATAGTCACATGGCTAATTATCCACAATGGAGGGTAGTAAACAATCCAAAATAAAATGGCTAATCCATTTTTTCATGCCTGATCGCCATTTCCCGCGCTAGTGAGGTAGCGAGGATCTTAAAGCAGATACCCTAAGAGAGAGAGAGAGACATAGTGACTAGAGATAGGAAGAGAAATATTAGAGATAATGTCTCTCACAGCACTTAGTTGCCAGGGAGAGCTATAGACCCTTAAGGCACCTAAATAGGGCAGGAAAGATTCGTCCAACAGACAAGAGGAGAGAAACTGAAGTGATCTTCAACCTCCAAGGTCTCCATCTTGCTCCATGAAATCCGGAGGGAATTTCCTTATTTTAAAGACGCCATTCAAAGGAGGGTGAGTTAAAGGCGTTATCAAACTATTCCCGGACCTGCAAGTATTGAGGAGATAATATTTATATTACCTAAAACACGGAATAGAACCAGATTCTTGGACGTGTGTTATTGTTTACCCCAAAGTATTAACGAGCCTAAAATCTTTGATATTTTATATGTATCGATAAGACTACATTGTAGCCTTATTTATGAAGTGTTCTCGTGAATTGGTTATCTATCATATGTCTATTGAAGTAGTTTTGGAATATAGTCTCATAAAAATTGATATTTATTTTTTCTGAAAACGTTTGTGCTCGTGGTATTTAGAGACCTACATTTAACACTTCTTATCAACATTTATCAAGATAATTTCTACTAATTGTAAGTGAATAATCTGTTCATTTAAGAAATGGAAATATTTTAGATTTTTTCATTTAGATTTGTACATAGATATATTCTTTTAATATTTTTCTGTGATGTCTTATGCCTAAAGTCTTATTAATGTTGGCTAAATCAACGTTTTTATTATTGTGTTTATGTTAGTGTTATACAACAATCTAGAGACCATACTGAAAAAGGTTTTTGGTAAAAAATATATTATATAATTTACCTTAAAAGAAGTACAAAAGACACACACATATCCGGAGTGCGGGCAAAGTCTAGAAAAACGGCAACCTGGTGTTTGTTGATGGTCCCGCTCGCCTAACACCTTCCCTGGTGCCCAGCGAATCAGGATGTAACATGTCTCGCCAAAAGAGCTATTCCCAGGAGGAGATCCTCTCCTGCCTGTCCGGGCACTTCAAACATGACTCCTTCAAGAGCGACCTGCAGAGGAGAGCTGTGGAGGCGGTCATTCGAGGTAGTACTTAATGGCGGCGGGGGAAAGGAAATGATATTCAAGACGACTGTGCGACAGTACGACCCTCAAGTGTGATGACTTGGTCTTTGACTTGACTCCCAGGCCTGAGTCGTTATGCGTGAAGGGTCGTATTTTGCGTGTTCGAGGGTCGTACATTTGTGCTCAGGGGTCGTATCTTCGTGCTCAGGGGTCATACTGTCGTGCTCAATGGTCGTACCGTCGTGCTCAGGGGTCGTACCTTCGTGCTCAGGGGTCGTACCGTCGTACTCAATGGACGTAACGTCGTGCTCAGGGGTTGTAACGTCGTACTCACTGGTCGTACCGTCGTGCTCAATGGTCGTACCGTCGTGCTCAGGGGTCTTACCGTCGTGCTCTATGGTCGTACCGTCGTGCTCAGGGGTTGTATCGTCACCCTGAGGGATCTTACCGTCTTGCTCTATAGTCGTACCGTCGTTCTCAAGAGTCGTATCGTCGTCCTCAAGGGTCATATCGTCGTGCTAAGTGGTCGTACCGACCAGGCCGTGGAGATCAATTACAACTGCAAAAGATTAGACGTAGAGTTGCTGAGAAAGAGGTACGATTACCCAGTAATAATCATTCTCATTTATGGGGTCACGTAGATTTATTAACAGTTTCTTTCATCACTTAATTGGCTTTCGATCTTTCATGAGGAATTGTCGGGAAGAACTGAGCAATGGCCTCATTTGCTCACATCCACTCGGCATTTGTCATGTATCTACAGTGCACTCGTACCAGAGCACACCATCCGCAGCCCACTGGCAGCATGTCACCCCCTGTATACCACAGTGATCCAGTTCGTTCAATCCTATGCACGCCTCTTGCACTTCTAAACATCCAGGTGCTAGTAACCTAGAGTTTCCTTTATATTCTTAGTTTCCCCAAACCTTATGCTTCCTCCACGTCTGATGACAACTGATCTCTTGCATCGTTCTTCGCTCGTCCTCTCCATGTGATCAGACCATTTTAACACACTTCAGTCAGCTCTCTCTGGTATTACGCTCACTACAACATCTCTCTCAGACCACCTCATACCACACATCCTCGTACAGCACATCCAACCTCTTCCTTTCTTTTGCATTCAGGGCCCAAAACTCACATCCAGACAACACTACTGGGATAATTAAACCCTCCTTTATCCTTGCAGACATTAATCTTTTTTCTTCTAGAGCTTGTTAATGCACCCAGAATGTTAGCCCCTTCTTCCGCGCTATGATTCGTGTCTGTGCCCATGGCTCCGTGCCACACCATGTCCATGCCCAGTTACCTATATCACTCCACTTCCTTCAGGTCCTTGCCATTTAGATTTACTCGTAAACTATCTTGTCAGTCCTCCCTTCCACACCGCTGCACCTCATTACCTTACTTTTATTTGCATTTTCTCTCAGCGTTTTCTTTGTACACATTCTCCTGAACTCTGTCATCAGCCGCTGAGTTTCTCTCAGCAGTCTTTACCATCGGAGCCGGGTCATCAGCAAGCAGCAATTAATTCACCCCATACTATAGATCTGCCACTTACTCAAAGACCTTTGCATTTACCTCCCTCACCAGCCTGTCCATATGAATATCAAACAACCATGGTATTACAATACATTCTTGATGCAGATCCACCTTCACTGAGAACCACTCACCATTCTCACCTTTCTTGTTCACACACGTGCATTTTCTCTTCCAGAGAAAAAATCGCTCAGCAAGTCTGCCGTTCTGTTTCCAAATTCATCTAACCTTAAGTCTGATTTTAAGTTTTTGGTTTTATTTCCAGGTGGCCAGGATGTGTTTGTGTCAATGCCAACGGGCTCAGGGAAGTCCTTATGTTACCAACTTCCAGCTGTCTTGGCTGAGGGGCAGGTGGCCATTGTTGTTTCACCACTTATCGCCCTTATCAAGGTACATAATATTTGTCTCAAAACTCAGATAAATTCCATTCTGCACTCTTCCACTTCTAATAAGAACCTTGATCCTTTGTAAATGGACATCACGTACGTGTGATAGAACATTGGATTATTTGCTTTGTCCTTGATATGATAATGAATTGCAATTCCAAATGTTACAATGAATCTGATGACTTGTATGCATGTACATAGAGTTACACATCTGAAAATGGCCCATGAGAAGTGAAACAGGAAACCAGCAACAATAGATGTAGTGTTATGTTTAGAGATGGGGCCATTTATTTTATAGGTGGTTACCCAAGATGAGCCCCAGACCAGAGAGTGTGTAGGTCGTGCCTACACAAATTATTAGGAACAGGGCTTACGAACATTCTAGAATATATGTTGTTTAGAAGGCTTGTTGATCATGTAACATATAAAGATAGGATTTTCATTTGATGGATTTCACCAAACAAGCTGATCTAAGGATTGGAACAGGCACACATCTTATATAAAGTTAGTAAAATTTTTTGAAAATGATTTCTTCTGTACAGAGTTTAGAGTATGTGCACTTTTCAGTGTAATAGTTCGGAAATACAAGGGAATAAATGACTGTGAATTGCTGAAAGTATGTTTTGTATACTTGATATTATTACTGTTATAGTATTGTTTAACCTTAGAACCCCTTTAATGGGGCCCATGCAGCCTTGAGGCTGTTCTGTGCCGTACATCATATTGTTCTATTTTTAGTTTTTGCATCAAAAACCCATAAGTGTGACACAAGCATCATTGATTCATCATAATTTTGTTTAATTCTGGATCAACCTCTCATTTCACTTACTTAGTAAAGTATTTCACATTATTATTTCATGTGTACCTGCATAGCTTATTCCTTTACTGAAAACTGTTCCCTTGTGATGTTATTTATCTAACTTTTCCTAGTATACTTGTGTAATTTCCATCACTCAGATCAGGTTTTGCATAAGGATTCACTGGATGTAGTTTGTTTTACTCATTGGTGTTAAAACCTGATGACATAACTAATTACTTTTCTAGTGATTCAAAAGTAGAGTCTGGAACAAATGAACGAGAGCCTCATTTGCTGTGGGTAAGGGAATAAGAATTCTTTCCAGGTATCTCCCATGTGTTATAAAAGGCAACTAAGAGGGGCACAGACCTTGGATGGGGAGCTGTAAACCTTTCCCTCTTGTATTGTTACTCTATAAAGACAGGAACATGAGGTAAAGTATTTATTTTATTTTATTGATTATACTTGATCGCTGTTTCCCGCGTCAGCGAGGTAGCGCCAGGAAACAGTCGAAGAAAAACTCATCCCCCCGCATACACATGTGTGTAAAATATAAGGAGTATGTCTGTGGTTGAGCAAACTAATCTCAAGAGTAAGAGGGAGAGCATAAAGATACAAGAGAAAAATAGATTGTAGATTTTGGGAATGTGTGATGTTTGAAAAGAGTGGACTTTAATCTGAAAACTATTGGGAGGAAAAAGCTGAGAGTAATAAATGTTTTTCTCAAGATTCGTAAAATTTCCCTATAGATTAGTGCTTCCAGGAACAGTTACCAATAATATTGTAACATTTTCTCACTTTCTAGTTATTAATAGAGTGCAGATGTTACTGGACTTTACCTGCTTTGGTTACACTTTGAGTAAGAAGTCGCCTTAGGCAAGACTGTAGTGTTATCATTACTTTGAAAGGAGTACGGTCTTGTCTAGTACCTTCATTCTTCAGAGGAATCCATCAATACCCTGAATTTGAGTGCAATGCAGCCTCAAAGCTGCTGGGGCTCCATATAAGGTGTCTTGTAATTGTAAATTTAATTACAGTTTATATTCAAGTGACTTGAATTTGCATTTGAATCACCTGAAGTTGAAGAAATATTTTTAACTCTTCTGCGCTATTACGATATTGATTCCTTTCCTTCCAGGATCAAATTGAGCACCTTCAGGAATTACGCATTGTTGCCGAGTCCATCAATTCCAAGATGACAAGCAAAGAACGTAAGAGAGTGCTGGCAGATCTGCATTGCATGTCTCCTAACACGCGACTTCTATACATTACACCAGAACAAGCTGCAACAAATTTTTTCAAGGTTCATCATTAGATTCATTATTGTTCTTTTTAAAGTTGATACCGTGAACTTATAAGTTAGTATCACCTAACACAATGATATCAGTGCTTGCCACAGATCATAAACTGGTCATTGCACATGCCTTAGATTTGTTAATCCTTGCTGATGGCTAGCACAAATGGCAGAAGCCCAGCTCCCTGAGGTAGACTTGCTGTTTTGAGCTAAACTCTTCCAATTTGTTAAGTTATTTTTCATTGATGATGAATGATATCCATTTCTCATAACACTAAATTCATGTTTTTTTAGGGTCTGCTTGATCAGCTTTACAAGTACAAAAAGCTCTCTTACTTTGTGGTGGATGAGGCGCATTGTGTGAGTCAGTGGGGCCATGACTTCCGACCTGATTACTTGCGTTTGGGGTTTTTAAAAAGCAAGATACCCACAGTCCCCTGGATCGCTTTAACTGCAACTGCCACAACCAAAGTAAGTAAATTAGCACAGCACTATCACTTGAGTTGTCTACAAGTGCAACTGGCAGAAATCTCCACTTTTAAAGTCGTCTGACTACAAATATTAGGTGATATGCCATACTCTTGTAAAATTTCTTAGTCCGTGCTTTCCAGCATTTTCATTTTCATGTTTCATATGTTTGAATAATCATTTACTTTAAAAAACAGATAAAATGTTAATTGTGGAACACAAATGAATTAGTATGTACACCATGGAATGGATTCAAACCCTGGGTAGGGTGCTTGGCTACCTTAGCCGAGGTTGCCAGTTGCTCTGCCTAGGGTTCAAACCTGACCCATGGTGTATATGCATTTGTCTTTCCATTATCTAATTAATCAAATTCACAGGTTGTTGAAGATATATATGCCCAGTTGAAGCTCAAGAAGCCAGTGGCAAAATTTAAGTCATCATGCTTTCGTTCTAACTTATTCTATGATGTACGATTCAAAGATGCCTTGGATGACCCATTCGAAGACTTAAAGAACTTTATTATTAAGTCACTGGGAGATGGTTGGGAAGAAAACAGAACTGTAAGTACTCGTATGTCCCTTCAGTAAGCCTCTAAAGTTGTTATAGATATAGCATTTTGCAACTTCAGAACCCATTATTGGGATAAACCCTCAAGTAGTCAGAGGCTTAACATTTGCAACACCAGATTCTGATATTGGTTTTGGGGCTTTTAGCATGGTGGATAAGTAGCCACTGTATTAGTTGACATTTAAGCAAACTAGGCAACTGTATGGGAGACGAGGTCCCCAACTTACAGTCAGGTTAGATTCCTGACCCTGCTTACAATCCAAATTATTCTTGTCACAATATAAATAAATGCATAAGATTAGAGTAAATTCCTATATCTGACTGTAATAATGCATTAGATATTGTATTCTGAGGTAAGTTTTGTTTGTATCTCATGGATGGTGTAACTGTTGATGGAAACCATGTATCAAAGCTATTTTCTGTCATATTTTCGAAAACTGTGTACCTTAAGATTTCTGTAATATTTTGTAAAAATACCTATCATAGTCTTTTCATTTTTGTTCATTACATAGATACTTGTAAAGTCGCATAAGCCATTTTCTTTCTGTAAATCATCAACGTAAAATACATTTATAAAGTTTCATCTGTTTGTATGCTATGCATAAAGATGATTTGAACTGTTTTTAATTTTCATATTTTTCATTCACTCCAGGTAAAGTCTGGTTGTGGTATAATTTACTGTCGGACAAGAGCTGGCACAATAGAGTTAGCAGATATGTTATCCAAGAAAGGTGTCCCCACCAAGCCTTACCATGCTGGTAATTTTAAGTGTTGGTTACGTGCTGTAGATTCATGATCACTTTAGGAAGACTGAAAACTCAGGTATTGCAAGTCTAAAAATTTGAAGCCATTAACACTCATTATGGGAAAATGGTTATGAAATGCTGTTTAAAGACAGCTGTACAAGCAGCTTCACCTCAAGTAAAGTTTGAAAGTTTCATTATGTCGATAGAATTTTCTTCAGATTTTTCTGATCAGAATACTCTCTGCTTATTTTCAGTGTCATAGGTTTTTCTCAGTTGCTATGACTAGATTTTCTGTCCATTATATATATATTTCCTTTATACAAATTTATCAGAAAGGAGGTGTGTTTGTATGGAAACTAATGATTTTGTCTGTGTTTGTCTTGATCTGTTTAATGTCACGGGAATGAAATACCAATAAATTTTTTTTGGTTAAAATCACTTTGTGATTTGCTGAAAGTTGCCAGATCCATGACTGTTGTGGTTATTGAATGTGTTTATGCTTGATGTGATCTTTTTGATGTCGCAGGGATGAAATATCAATATTTTTGTTTATTACACCTGTTCACCATTTCCTGCTTTGGTGAAGTAGTGCCATGAACAGACGAAAAAATGGTATTCATTTGTTCACAGATTTGCTCACAGATGGGTATGATAATTATGATTGTTTATGCTGGGAATGTGTTATCCTTATAAAGAGATGCAGGAAGTTAGTGTAAATTACATAGCAGAAGCAGCTCTAAAGAGTGAGGTGTGAAGTGTTGCATCTATGGTATCATACTGTGTGTCTAAGCTTAGACTGGACAAAAATTAACAAAACAGGGAATGAGTGCATGGACTGTAAAACTGCAAGAAGGGAAGGTCAGAAAAAAAGATTTAAGTAACAGTCAGGAATTATGTTTTCTGAAAATTTGAGATACACAAGGTATGTTATACCTAGTTTTCCGAGACTTTGATGTCCATATTAGTTTCTCATGTGTGCAAGGTAGTGCCACAAACAGATGGAGAAAGCTGCATTCGCTCACATCCATTCTCTAACTCGTGTATAGTGCACCGAATTATTGGTTGTAATACCATGATAATTTTTGTACTGAGCATGTACTTGTATAGTAGATTTTCCTGGACTTTGAAACCCTCAGTAATTATGCTAATCAAACCTGCTTTGTATAAGCGTATGCTGTTCTAGGTGCTGCACAGTATATTTTTGTGGATACTGTCGTTCCAATGAATTGTATTACTCAATAATTTTTTAACTGTATTGGGTATGGTTTGGCAGAGGTTCTTTCACTTGGAAACCATACAAGCTATGGTACTGTAGTCAGTTTTGTGGTAACCATATATGGTAGTATGGTGTGCTAACCATATACTAGGTGTAGTGCATAGTATTATTTTCAGTAAATCACACTCTTTTTCTATAAAGTTCATACAGTATATGGTAAAAGGAGGCCAGCAATTGCTTGTTAGGTATTTTGTGCCTTTGGAATAGTGAAATATATGTAAATATTATACATAACAGTGAAAGAATGAATTTAAGTGAATGAGGCTACTTCTTTGCCTGATCCTGGTGGTGCCTCACTAACGAGGGAAATGGCAAACATAAATGGAAAAAAAATGGTATTAGGTTTGGTAGTAATAAAACATATCCGTCACTGTAGCAGTAAATTTGACTAAGAGATGTGCAGTACTTGAAATGTAGTTGTACTTCAGTCAGTGTGGTAATTGTTCACTTTTCTTTGGGTACATTACAGGGTTAGTAAACAGGGAACGAGCTCAGGTGCAGGAAGATTGGGTGGATGGCAAGGTTCCCGTCATTACTGCAACTGTTTCATTTGGTATGGGAGTTGACAAGGCTTCCGTCAGGTAAGTTGTAAATTTCAGCACCTTTATTATGGCAAGTAATCAGTAATTAATTTGCAATATGTCCTTCCTAAATATTTTTTTCATGCACGTTTCTTTCTTCCCCTTTAGCGTGGTAGCATCATGAACAACTGGTGATAATGATTGCATGAAATTTCTTCATAATGCCATAAGAATCATGGTTATGGTGACAACAATCTTTGGTATAACACTTGATTATCATTTTGATAGTGATAACTTACGGTGTTGAAAACAGTATACTTCTGAGATTATGTAATTGGTGTTAACTGGATTGGAAACAGGTTTGTGGTCCATTGGAGTGTCCCGCAGTCCATGGCAGGCTATTATCAAGAATCAGGTCGTGCTGGCCGTGATGGGAGGCCATCATGGTGTAGAATTTATTATAGTAAGAAGGAAAGGGAATCCATAATATTCCTACTAAGACAGGTATGAGTAAAGATTTTGGCAGCTATTGCACTTATGTACTGAAGAATTTAGAACTTGTTTTCCGTTTTGTAATATTTTTGGATATTTTGAAAGCCAGATTTCACATTTGTATTTTTCAAATGTTATATATCCTACTAGTTTTTCCTCCCCCAAGATTGCAGTTTTACTTATAATTCTCCATGGTACTTTGGCAATAAAAGATATCTCTTCAATGACTCATTTAAAAAGAAGTGAACAAAGTAGTTGTGTTAATACATCTATCCTCTCTTGTAATTTGAGTAACCTATGCAAGTTGAGTGCTGTAAGATGGGCCCTTTTACCTTGTTTTTCCTCACAGGATGAGAAAAAAGCAAAAGTATATGGTAAGCCACACAAAGAGGACCAGGCGAAGACAGCCATAAAAAGCTTTGAAAATATTATCAAGTTCTGTGAAGTGCCGATGTAAGTATGATATTTTCATGTGATCGTTCATGTGTGATTGATTGGTTTCTATCTTGAACTGTGTAACACTTTGATGACATTATATTTAGATCTGTTTCAGTCAGCTTAGTTTTGCCCATGTTAAACATTCATGTTCTGATGCTTTTAATTTTTCCTTTCACTTGGTAATTGTACTTGGAATTTATTGCCACATAGGTAGCTGAAAGTTCTGTCATTATCAGAAGCTTTTTTGATAATATTTTTTTCAGTTATTTGCCTGAATATTGGCTTTGTGATGCAGGTAAATGAAGATGTTTTCAGTCATTTTCAAATTTGTGAGCCTTCATTTTACAGTCAGTAAAATATGCAGTGACAAAGCATATGTTTCAATTACAGTCATAGAAAGTATTAACAGGAAGTGCAGAAACTTAATGGAATCTGCAATTATGCAAACTGATGAAACGATATTGATGAGTCTTTTCAGATAAGATTGAAGATACATACTTCAGGGTTTTTGACTAGGTGGAACTGTATGGTTACAAACCTTAAGTGTTGGTATGGATTGCTTTTGTTAATTATGGTTTTTTCCTACTGCAGGGAGCTAGTTGTTCCTTAATTTTGGTTCTGAATCAGTTGGCTAGAGACCTGTTTGGCTTCTGTCATACTTACAGCTTTGTTATGGCAAATTTCTAAAGGAGAATGTTGAGGATTGCTGAAAGGGACTTACGAGAGAAGTACAGAGAGTGTCAAGAAAATAAGTGGAAAGAAAGAGGAAGTTCGCTTGAAGCAATGTCATGTGTTTTGAGCTTATGAGAAGGTTGCCTGTCGTAAAATGTGACAGTAGACTGATATAAGGAACAAACAGAAGCATGAATGACATTGGGATAGGAAAGGCTGCATTTACCTACCAAGTTTGAGAAATGCAACAAACCAATGTAATTACCCAGGTTACATGGTTGGGAGTGGGGACTAAGTATGCATGAATAATTTGGGATATTCTCATATTAAGCGTGATGCTTGATTAGGGAAGCATACAAAGAGTGAGATTTTTGTAGAGGCTTAGATTGAGTCATGATATGAAGATGACATAACCTAGGGAGATATTGTATTGTGATGCAGATTTCATTTTCTTGATTTTTGGTGAGTCACACTGTTTGATCCATTCATATTGTTGGAAGTGCTCTGTCTATAATACTAAGACGTGTTTATGTTTGTCCAGCAGAGTTGAAGTTCATTATGGCATTAAATAGTTATGGAATAACCCTCCCAATAATATAGATAATATTACAAGTTGTGTTACATATTGATTTAGGTTATAGCTGTGTGATTTATTTTACTCGTACCAATAAATACACTTTTTCTCTCCTGTTATAACAGTTGCCGGCACAATTCTTTTGCCAAGTACTTTGGTGATGATAAGCCTAATTGTAAGAAGAACTGTGACTACTGCTCTAATCCTCGGGCGACAGAGAAGCGGGTAGAGCAGTGGAATGCAGCAATGATTCGCAAAACTGAGTATAGGTTTCAACCAGTTGCGATGTGTAATGATAACTATGAAGATCCTGATTTGTATGGTGGAGGAAGAAGAGGTCGGAAAAGGTAAAGTAATGAAAGTTAATGTACAGCAGAATATTGAATGATAAGATACAGTGTTATAAGCTTTCTTTATAATATGGTTTTTCATCATTTTTATATTCAGCAGCATTTTGCAGGTGTTAGGCTAGATCATTTTGTTCTATCAAAGCAGCTAGGCTCCCTGTGGCAAGCCCACATCTATAACAGAGCACAGGGACAGCTGAAATCTGTAAAGGAGCTTTAGATGAAGGGTCCTCTATGGGCACGAAGTCCATTGCAGAGCACAGACAGAACTTTCACACTAATGATGCTGAACACCCATTCCCTCATTGCCTTGCACTCGTCCATAAGTGACAAAAACACAGTATCACCATACTTTATGATCCTCTGGTCCTGCCCAGTGGATGTGTCTGGCTACTTAAGCATTGTGGGAGCTCCACAGAAGGGACTTGTTGGGTAAGATAAGAGCAAGCTTTAACACCGTTCACATAACTGAGCGACCAGTGTTTGTGTGTGTTGTACTGAGTTTTCCGATGCTTATTTGGGAAGCTTTTTGTGCCTGACATACACCCACATGCAACCACACTCACTGTAATACCAAAAGAATAGGGAGAGAACAGCAACATTGCAGAGTGCATAAAGGGAAAGGTTGAAGGGAGGTGATGCCAGGAAAAGTAATGAGATGGAAGACTTTTGATTCCCCTCTAGTTAATAGAGAGGTGAGGTGTGAGCACTTGTAGTTCTTTCCATAAAAGACCTTTCTTCATCCTCTAACCCTATACGTGCTTATGCTAATGATATCACTCTGTGCTCATCAGCTCACTTTCATTCCCATCCTTACTCCAATATGCAGTCTGTTTCTCTCACTGAACATATTTTGTCACTTGATTTGAGTTTATGAAGCATTTTTGGGTGAATAATCTGTAGTCTGATTATATTCAACAGTGCAAAGATGCTATTTTTGTTCAGAGCAATTTCTAAATCTCTCTCATTTCCTCCTGTCAAATTTCTAAACATCATAATTCAGCTTTGCTGTAACAAAGACATATTATGTTTAATGGTTTTCTCCACTGTATCATGAAAACCCTGCATAATGAACATTACAAAGGATTCTTCCCAAAAGCTGGGATTGTTGTATTGTGCCAGTTGTTTTTCTACCTAGTGGCTACTTCAGTTCTATGGGGTTCTCATACACCATAAGGAGTACTGTTTGTACATCTTAAATGAGGCTTTTCCCACCTGCCTTTTCAGCAGAGTTAAATCTGAAGCTTTATGCCTCATTAAGTCTACTACTATTACCATTTCCTTCTATCTCTCATGATATTGTTTGGACTCTATGTGCAGAGATACTTCAGCCATTGCTTTTGTGAGCTGTGAGCTTGTGTATTGGCCCTTAAAACTCACACCCAAGGCATGTATCTGGCTACTTTTCCCCACAGTTTCTGTGAGGAGATTGGCTACATGAGGATCGGTCATTATGATACCTCTTTTCTTCACACAGTGAAGAAGATCTCTTGGTTGTGTAGACGTGGAGAAGAAAGTCATGTTTAGTATACATTTTAAAGAAGTGTTTGGAGCATGTTCTAGTGGTCACCTCTCTAAATTTGAGAAAATTCCAGAGATATATAAATTCATTTGCTATGTCATGTTTTTTTCAGGGAACAGGATGAATATGAGCAAGAGGGAGAGAGGGTAAATGCCTCATCTGCTATAGAGAAAAAGGAAAGAAGTAACTTGATAAAAGAACAGTTTGCTCTTCGTCGTGGTAAAGGCCCTTCCAAGCCATCTACATCGTCCTATGCTGGTCGACAAAAAGAACAGAGAGAAAAGGAAAAATTGGAGAGGGAGGAAAAGGATCGAGCAAAAAGATCAAAGCTTACAAACGCAGAATTTACTTCAAAGATCGTAGGGCTTAATATTGCAGTAAGTTTGAAGATGACTATTGAAAGTTTGCAATTATGGCAATATTATATTAAAATGATTTTTGTTGCCCTGGTGATTGATTTTAAGTTACTGTTACATATATAGTGATTATGTTCGAATAACACTTGCTTTAGACTAATTGATTTTAGATCCAGTATTAGTACACATCACAGATTAGCTAAACTTGTAATGATCTGTCACTCAAAGTAATACACTGGCAGTCAGTTTACTTTTTACCGTGTTATAGTGTGGTAAAAAGTTAAGAAAAGAGTAGGCCAGTGATACAAAATAACACTTGTGATAAACCTTTCAGACTCGAGAAAGTTACCTCCAGATGGTGTCCCAAGCATTAATGAAAAACTATGAAACATGCCGTGACTCAGCACCAGTTCTTAGCCACTTGAAAGAGTCTGACACTGAAGATGTTGCAGTGAAAATGGAATACAACATCTTTACATCTACCAATGTCATGATGATGTACCGCAAAGGAATGATGTCTTTGGTTAGTAGAAGTGATTATCATTTGGTCTTTGTGCATTTTCTGATTATAGGAATAACCCAAAAGAACCACCATCTTCAGTTGAATTGGTAGGGCCTACTTTCTCTCTCCTAACCTATGTTAGAAGTTTCCTAAGGATCATTGGACTGAGTGAAGGATGATGCACATGTCATTTCTGAACAATTTATTAGCATGAGTCTACATGTACCACAAAATTGTGAGTACAAAGAATTCTGTTTTCTTTTCTTGTTTTTTATAAGAATTAGTGGTGATGATGTCATAGTCTGCTTTCCATGCCAACACCCATCATCCTTTTACCATTATGTTTTTTTAAATGTTGCTTATAGCCTTAATTCTGAAATTCTATGATGATCACTTGAGATATAGGTGGCTTATTGATGTGCACAAATGTATAAAAGTTATGTAAAGTCATGCTTTTTACTGTGTTCATGATACCTCAGCATTGCATCCACACCTCCACGAACTTATGTGGAACTCCCTGGCCTGGTTCCCTTTCTCTATTCCAAGATCAGTTCATAAAACTTCCAAACAACACAAAACAAAGTTCACAGAGCCAACTATAGGATGCACCTAAACCACTGCCGTAGGTCACCTGCATGCAGAGACTCGAATCCCTCCGCTTCAAACACATTCACACATAACCTTACTCATCCATGCCATCCCCATAAAAACACCCACTCCACCTAGAAATAAAGAAAATAGCCTCAAACTTCAGTCACCAATGCAACCAAATACCCCCTGTATTAACTAAAACTAATACAGCTAGCACTAAATGGTTGCCATAAACACTATTTTCAGTACAGTCTATTAAAAGATAAACCGTTTTGAAACTGCACTACCAAGAAAAATGTGTCATGCTGTCATGCCTCAGATCTGGTCACTGCCCAGCATTACTGACATATGCCATGAACTCAGAATTAGACTTTACGTAAGACTCTCTTTCCTTATGCCATCGCCATCTCAAAGAAACTAAGAACATTTAGTTTTTAGCTTACCATCAGTAGTTACTTCTAATCAGAACCTCAATAACCTGTGATGGCCGAGATCTTTGGATCTGAATGAGTAGTAGGGGATTCCCTTGACGGAATCCTAGGACTGTGACGGAGAGGAGGCTGAATAGTCTCTGTTATTAATTGTGGCTCATAAAGATATAGATTTGCCCTCTTATTTTTATTTTTGTGACCTAAATGATTTTTCAGTTTGTTGAGTGAACAGTTGTATCACAAAGTCTGGCTATGTTTGTATGTAAGGGCCTGACATAGAAATACTTTTATTTCAGATGATGAACATCAGAAAAGACACCAGTGCAGGTTCATTGCGAAGCGAATTGGCTGAGCATGAACCACAGTTAAGCCTTGGTCAGTTGGCTAAGCAGATAGAAAAAGATATTAAGGATAAAAAATCAGCAGCTTCAGGCTTCAGAAGTGCAAGTCAAGTGATGAATGAAAATTGCCGTCCTGTCAAGAAGAAAGATATCCCTAAGCATAGCTCCAGACGTGGATTTGCGTTGAAGAGATCACCCAATCATCAGACAAGCTTGGATTCATATTTTTGTAATAGTAACAAAAGCAAGGACATTAATAAGAAAGATGATCATCATTTGTCAGAAAGTGAATCTGATATAGAGGGAGCTGGGAGTGATGAGAAAAATAATAAGGAGATCAATAACAGTGGCCAGTATGATGAAGAAATGAAAGAAACTAATATCTCTGATGAGGACAGCAATTATGACCCAGATGAAAATCAAGAATTCTGTATGGATGAAGTCTCTCTGTCCGACCTTGATTGTGATGATGGTGACACTAATGAAACTGGTGTTGCTGGTACTGACAGTGATGTTGGTGGTGATGTGAAGGCACAATCGTATATTACTAACGAGAAAGAGGATTATAGAAATACTGATAAACAGGAGTATAAAGATGATGGTAGTAATGATGATGAGCCCTTTGATGTAAAATCTAAAAATGTATTACCCATTGATGAGATCCTTAAAAATGGAACTTTTAATTTCAGAAGTGAGGGGGACAAGCATTTGGAATCTATTACATGTAAAAGAGAGAGTATAGTAAATGAACCACCCCAAAGATTATACAAAAGTATTGGGGCTGAAAATCCTGATAATGTATCTGATAATTCAGAATATTTGGTCAACTTTGAAGGAGAAAGTTCAGTGGATGTAGCCAGGAGTAAAGAAAGAAAACATGCAAGTAATTCATCAAGAAAAATGAATGATTTTATGGATTTTCATGAGCTAAAGGATAACCTTTCTTCTGAAGATTATTCGAATTCCAAAGCCACACTTTCCGATAGTAATACTTTCTCATTGGCGGAACCAGCTTTTGACGGAAAAGAACATAAATCTGTTGTTGAAATAACCTGTGCTAAAGTTGATGAAACAAAGAGAGTGAAATGTGGAAAGAAGAGATCAAATATAGATGATTTATTTGGTGATAGTCGGTATAATGTGAATAAATTAGAATCAAAGAGAAAGCAAATGAAATTAGAATCTAATGAGTCTGAGAAGAGTTTTCTGGGAGATCAGAAAAATGATGGAATTTCTAGATCATATGTGAAAGGCAATGAAGGCAAGGCAAATATTTTAGATGAATGGCAGCGTAATGACTCCAAGCACCATGATAATAGTGCTGAAGAAAGAATGAAATGGAAAGAAAGGGATAGGTACCATGATACTAATAGCAAAGATAAGTCAAAGGACATGACTAGTGATTATTATGAAAGTGAAAAGAATGAAAAGTACAGAAAGCACAATGAAAAAGAAACATGGCAAACAAAGGAAGATCAAAAAGAAAATTCAACTGGTATTAGGTGTAAAGCAAGAGAGAAAGAGAAGTCAAGGAAGCTTGATGACAGGCAAGATAAAGGAAGACACCAGGCAGAAGGAAATCACAGTACGAGAAATTACTGTGCAAACAGTAGCTTGTGCAAAGATGAAAATGAAATGAAGCAAGCTGAGGGGAGTAATGATGAGGAAGAGAAAGACAAGTTGATGCAGAAAAGCACATCAAGACCAAAAGAGAAAGTTGATACATTGGAGAAAGCAAGGAACTCAGAGAAATCTTCAGGGGGGTCAGAAAAATCACAGGTAGATTCAGAAAGATCTCAGAGGAATTCAGGGAAGTCTCGGAGATATTCAGAAAATTTCCAGAAGGATTTAGGAGAGCCATTGAGGAACTCAGATAAGTTTTTAATGGATTCAAAGAAGACTCGGACAAATACAGAAAAATCTCATGGAAATTTGGAGAAATATCCACAGAATTCAGAGAAATTACAGAGGGAGCTGGGGAGATCTCAAAGAGATTTTGAGAAATTCAAAAAGGACTTAGAGAAAATTCAAAAGAATTCAGAGAGATATCGAAGGGATTCAGAGAGATCTCGGAGGGATTCAGAGAGATCTCAATGGGATTCTGTTGAACAAGTAAGTAACAAGGATTATAAAAGGAGAAGAAACTCAACTTCAGATAGTAAAGTTGTTGGTTGTAGTGATGACGAAAGCTCATTGAAAGTTAAATATGTGGGTTGTGTAATTTCAGAAAAGCAAAAAGTAAAAGATTTAGATAAGGAAGGAAATAATTGTGAGGACACTAATAGATCTAGTTCAGCTAAGCTGTGCAGTAGGCCTTCATTACCTGTCACTCAAGAGAAATCCAAATGTCCTGTAACTTCTGTGCCAGTGCCAAGCATGAAGGAAGTGCCTTCATATGAGAACAAGAAACAAGTTGCAGATTGGGTTGTTAAGCATCTTATGCCACATTACAAGAATGGTGGCATAAGTAGGAAGGATCTTTTCAAGTCTCTGGCCAGGCAGCTTTCACATAATGTGATGGAAAATGGACTTCCTCAAGGTAAGATGAGATATATTTCATTCGTTATCAGTAGACTTAGTTTAAAATGTACGTAGAAATACTTCAGTGTAGTGAAAATAATCATGACTTCCATTAGACAGAGTAATGAAACATGCATACTATGGTAAGTGGTATGGTTTGCCAAAAAGAGGTCACAGGTGTTTAGTTCAAAGGTATTGATATTGCTGTTTTATTTTCATATTTTTATCAAAGTTTCTTACATCAGTGAGGTAATGCCAGGAACAGATGAAGAACGAGATGCTTTCCTCATGCCCACTCTCTAGCTATCGTACTCCTTCCTTTGTTCCTTCTTTTGGAGAGCAATAACACAGAAGGGGACAGTTTCCATCTACCTGCTCCCATTCCTCACATTTGCCTTCTATGACATGCTTGAGATACATGGATAGCATTGTTTCTTCTCTGTCCTCGGGGATTTCATTTTTAAGTGCCTTAGAAAAATCGTCTCAGCTAACATGGCAAATTTGAGCAATATTTGAGATAATAGAAACATTATTATGAGCCATGTTAGCAACTCAGTCTATTTAAACCCAGAAGATTATAGATATTCAAACCTTGATGCAATGTGTAGGGCATTTAAATGTCCGTGTACCACCATCATTTAAAGTCACCGCATACCCAGAAACCCATTGGGTTATCATTCGCTTTCATTTTCCCGTTTTGCATGGAGATTGCATCTGTGTCTGATAATATATTTAAAATTGCCCTGTATGGTGCCTTGATATGTCCACTTATGATTATTGATTCTTATTATGGCCTTTCTTCATCTGTTCCTGGTGCTACTTCCCTGATGCAGGAAATGGCGATGAAGAAAGGAGTGTTGGTTCTTATTGTCATATGACATCCACATGAACTTGGTTATTTACATTGCACAATGTGTTGGGACATCTAGGAGAGTATGTGATATCTTGCCACCATGGTTTTTTGTGGGTAACTGAACCTTTGGGATATTTCTATGGGTGAGTTAGAATTACATACGGGGAAAATATTCACTCCATGTAGGGTTAGGACTGTACTGAAAGTCGTATTTCATACATAATTAGGAGTATGTGCTGATCACGTGGATAAGGGAATTTCTTTTTAAGTCACTGATAAGGGGAAGAAAGTTAGTAAGTTAAGGATGAAACTTTAATAAATATTTTTAAAGGGAAATGAAATCTATTCTTTGTGGGGTAGAGATAGATAATCTTGTAAGTTATTATTCTTAGGTGTGTGAAGTGAGAGAGTCAGGGAGGGTGGTTTGGTGAAGAGAGACGAGGTGGTGAAAGCCTTGTGGAAGATGAAATCCAGCAAGGCAGCGGGAGTGGATGGTATTGCACTTGAATTTATTAAGAAAGTGAGTGACTGTGTTGTTGATTGGTTGGTAAGGATATTCACCATGTGTATGGATCATGATGAAGTGCCTGAGGATTGGCGGAATGCGTGTATAGTGCTATTGTACAAAGGCAAAGGGGATAAAGGTGAGTGTTCAAACTACAGTGGCCTAAGTTTGTTGAGTATACTTGGAAAATTGTATGGGAAGGTATTGATTGAGAGGGTGAAGGCATGTACAGAGCATCAGACTGGGGAGGAGCAGTGTGGTTTCGGAAGTGGTAGAAGATGTGTGGGTCAAGTGTTTGCAGTGAAGAATGTGCATGAGAAATACTTAGAAAAACAGATGGATTTGTATGTGGCATTTATGGACCCGGAGAAGGCATATGATAGGGTTGATAGAGATTCTTTGTTGAAGGTATTAAGAATATATAGTGTGGAAGGTAAGCTGCTAGAAGCAGTGAGAAGTTTTTATGAAAGTTGTAAGGCATGTGTACGAGTAGGGAAAGAGGAGAGAAATTGGTTCCCAGTGAAGGTCGGTCTCTGGCAGGGGTGTGTGATGTCCCCATGGTTGTTTAATTTGTTTATGGATGGGGTGGTTAGGGAGGTTAATGCAAGAGTTTTGGAGAGAGGGGCAAGTATGCAGTCTGTTGGGGATGAGAGGGCCTGGGAAGTGAGTCAGTTGT
>JAYMFT010137932.1:1580-11580 GCA_038088735.1 Panulirus argus
CTGTGTGTATATATATATATATATATATATATATATATATATATATATATATATATATATACCTTCTTGCACCATGAGACCCTTCTATGGGAGTTCCTACGAAAGTTTTTCATTGTATGGTAAATGGTGCAGGACAGTTTGGTAGTAAGCGTTCAGTTTCTTCAGTGAGGAAGTTGCATTTTGGAAGTGAAAAGTCTAATGATATATTGGATAGATATGTTTGTAACGCTGAGGAGATGAGCGGTGCTCAAAGAGCAGACGAAAAAGTGTAACTCGTCCCTGTCTGGGGAGTGTAGTTTCAGATGGATGGATGTTTTATGGGGGCATTTTAGATGCGATGCGTTAATGATGGATCTGATCAGTTGTTTATCCCTGAATGTTGGTGATGGGATAAAAAAAGTGCAAGGGAAAGAAAAGTTCGTTTCCATGGAAGGAAAAGGAAATATCCTCAAAGAAACACTGTGGAAAAATAATGTTGTTAGTGGATAAAGTTAGTAAGATTTGCTTAATTATTGTCAAGATCGTGGAACTGGTAGCTATGAAGTTAAAGTGGTGATTATTTGATGATGAAGTGAAGGGTAATGATGAAGTGTGTGAATGCGGCTGTCATGACACTGATAATGAGATCTGCGCTGATGATAATGACGATGATAATGAAAATGATGATGAAAACGAATAGAATCATGAAAATGGCCACCTTAAGGACAGAAAATGAGCAGAGTATCCAGAAATGACATAATAAATCTCCTGCGGTCCTAGAAAGGGACAATGAAATTCCATTAAAAACGAGAATTGTTTTTCTTCGTGTGTGTGTGTGTGTGTGTGTGTGTGTGTATAAGATGGTAGGACCTGATAAAAAGCGTCTGCCTGTGTGTGTGTGTGTGTGTGTGTGTGTGTGTGAAAAGTGTAATATCCAAGACCTAGTTGTGCAGGGAGCTGGAAATTGCTCCCAGAGGAGGCATGGACAAATTGAAAAGGTGAATGAACATCGCTTCTATTGTAGGGTTCCCGGAGGCTACAATGGTAGACTGAACGCCGAGGAGAGGTGTGTGAATGGTGTGACGGAGAGGAGGAGTGGGGCGAGATTGGCCTTTTGAGAAGAGCTCAGATGAGGTAATACACTGACGAAATTGTAGACGGACCCGCTGAGAAATGTAATGAGATGTGTAACAGTAAAGGATAAAGAATCACAGGACTGAGGATCCTGCGAAGGAGAAGTACTACATCTTACGAAAGTCGCAAGACGAAATGGTTGAAGAATTTATAAGGGATTATCAGCTCGTCTTTAAGTATTCATGGTGTGAGGTTGTAAGACACTTGTGTGACAAATTCGTAATACCTGTAAGGGTACAAGCTGTACATGCTGACATTATGAAATATTTAGTTCATAAGTCACTCTTAAGACGGCTTAGGGAAAATCTTTAATAGTTTTATTGGTGAAGTACGTTAGTGAATTGATAATATGATTTGCGCAGTATCAAATCTTCTACATCAGCCTCACTAGATAAATCTTTCGTCAGGGTGGGATCCATGAGAAGTCCCGATGTAATTTGACAACACTGTATATAGACAAAAAGACATTTGAAGGTTAATAGGATTCGTATCCTTTGTGTCATCTCTGACACAGAGTTAACAGAATACATTCCGTTTCTTTGTGTAGATATATACTCGTTGTTAAGAGCACTTTTTGAATGTAACCATTGCTTTTTCCCCATCCTTAAAGAGACGAGTCAAAGGTTTCCCACATAAAGAGTAAATGGCTTATAATCCATATACAAGAAAATTAAGATTAAACTTAATCATTGTGAATATTCACGATTCAGTTATAGCGCTAACTATACCTGGCAGAGATAAGGAGCCATCGGACGTAAGGACTAAATTTAAGGAAGTGAAGTAGTCTGATGGTACTGCCTGATTGGGAAGAGCACCAAGAAAATAAAATCCAGATAAATCCCTTCGAGAATGCTCTATTCTCCTGAAAAAAAATCCAGATAAACTCCTTTGAGATTACTATTCTCCTGGAAAAAAATCCAGATAGATCCCTTAGAGAATACTATTCTCCTGGACCTCATCCTATGAGCAGGGAATAGTGAAACGTTCATCGTAGCCTTCACAACATTACCGGAGTACCTCGAAGGGAGGATTTCACGTCTAGTCGACGACGACCTATCTCAACAGGAGTCTGTCCCACGTCTCCTCTGGTAATCCAATTTATTTGTTCTAAATAAAGGCAGAGCTAAACCGTTGACACCCGGAGCATAATATAGAGTCAGGAGTCGAGCCGTTTTCTCCAGCTGACTTGGAGTCGAGATTGAGTTTGTCTTTGCGTCGCCAGGCGGATAATGTCATTTGGTGAGAACTTCGTCGGGGGAAAGGGACACAGACCCATGACTGTGATGGCTGGCTTGGAGGGAGAGTAAGGAGTGGGAAGCGAGTAAGGAAGGGCAGCAAGTAGCGAAGGGATAGGAGTGTGAACGTACCTCACGACCGGACAGGACCAAGGGGAGATGCGAGATGGCGCGTAAGGACAAGTAAGGAAAAGGTGGAGAAAATAAAGATGAGGTAAACTAGAAAGAGATTGACCGAGGAGGGAGGCTGTGTGGGGGATAGAATGATGAGGAATGAATGAATTACCTCAGTGTTTGACAACAGCTGCACAGACAACAGGAAGAAGCCTTGTGCAGATATCATCCTGCAGTCAAAAGGACTATCAACACGCTTCAGGACACAAAGTTAATAACGTAATGGACGGCAAAATACGGCCGCTAATTCTTTCCACCCCTCACTCGCAACGCGGAATCCCGCCTTTGTAATTCTCTCATGTAAAAACATTTTTACCTTCGCGATCTGCTTCAGTTTTCATGAAATGAAACTTTGAGGGGGTGGGGAGGGGGGAGATATCTATTCAAATTTTTGTCACTCGGCGGACTGTGTAAAAATTAGCTGGGTAGTGTCGTTTCCGTGTGATAAATGTGCGCGATGGGAACGCGACCCGGAGGAGGTTTTAAGTTAGAGGAAATTGAGAATGTAGCTTGCGGTCGTGAAGGTAGCACTGAAAGTTAACATAGTCAGTCTTTACAGAGAGTTTCTTGTTTGTTTTTTCAGTTGATACATGTGTGTATCCGTTTGTGCTCAGTTTTGTGTGTTGTGTATGTACTTGTATGTTGGTGTATATTTGCTTTTGTATTTGCGTGTATGTGTGTATGTATGTATTTTTCTGTCGTGAGTTTGTGTACTCGTATGTTGATGTTTGACACGGGCGTTCTCACGTGTGTGGGAAAAAGAGTGCACGTGCCTATGTTTCTGTGTACCTTAAGCCAAAGTATTATGTAATAGCTTGTATTTTGTGGTACGTAACTGAAATGATACTTAGGTTTTGTATTTCTTCGGCCATAAACATTAAATTTCTTCCGATAATTATTTAGAATACTGTAGTTTTTGTATTAATTGCGTTTACATGAACTCGTTCCTTTGATGGGTTACTTTACTTTGAAGAAATATTTTCTCGCTTTTTGAAAAAGTGTTTCCCTTCGAGGTGTAGTTCGCTTTCATCAACAAGCACAGCTTCCGCTTGTGCTTAAACAATGTACCATGAAAAGGCCAGAATCTCGTCCTCAGGGGAAAATGATTTCTCATTCAGTTGGATTGTAATTGAATGAGATAGGTTTGAATTTGGTGTTTTTTCCAACCATTTAGAAAAATTATTCTAGATGTGCTGGTGCGTTAGGTACACTTTTGCATTGGAAGATAATAAGAAATTTATAATATATTTTGGTTTGTGATATTCTCTATGCGACCGTATTAAAAAGTTTCTTGAAATTATGTGATAGATAATGAGTTATTAGAGATCTGATATAAAAGCTCTAAAAGAATAGAAGTTTTAAGTAATGAAGCATAAAGTTCGCTTTCCTATGAGATAAACTTGTCGAACTTTGTTGGTGTAGGTAAGTTCAGTGATAGATAACAGAACTTGAATGTGATAGCTTTTTCCACCATGTTGAGATTAATTAGATTAATCTTAGACATCATGATAGACATCTGTGAATGCTTTTCCGTATAGTATCTTTTCCGTTCGGCATTCTGATGATCTGGACGAAGTTTGAATTTAATGTTTCTTAGACCAAGTCGAATTCTAAGAACCATCCCCTAATGCCTCTGCGTGATAATGACTGACTGACTCATTCAGAAGTATCATCAGAGAGTCAAAACTCAGTGCAGGAAATTGAGTCTGAATGGTGTTCTATACGCCTGAACACTAAGCTGGCTTTAGACGGACGTAAGAGAGATTAAGTTAACGGGTTTGTAAGTTTCCGTCATGATGCTTAAGCTCTCCTCATCGAGAGAGGGAAACGTCGCCTGGATCCTGGTATTAACGAAAGAATTTTAGTCTCTGTAATCACGATGAGTGATTCCCTATAGTAGGGAAAGGCTAATGTGGTACTAGAGGCAGGACATGATAGTGAAAAAAGAGGTTAGATTTACTAATCATTTGGATCAACTATATTACCTAAAAAATTTAACGTACTCCTTCAGGGGTTAAATCATTCAATCTAAGAGACATTAGTATCTTGACTGAAAGAAAGAAAAACCGTATTTACTACGTTAAATTGATAAAGGAATATATGATAATCCAATGATTGAATGATAATATTAACTGGATTATATCATGGTAGTTTTGGAAAGAAATCTTTAAGCTCCAACGGTTAAAACTTTATGTTAAGAATTTTATCATGCTGACTTGCATAAATCATCAGTCTCAAGAAGTTAGTTCTTGCTGATGAAATCAGATCGTCATCATACTAAAGGTTCAATTCATCATGCTGAAGGGCTTAAGTCATCACGCCTACGAGTGTGAATCGTCATGCTGAATAGCCTGAGTCATCACGCTCAGGCGCTTAAATCGTTATACTCAAGGATGGCAATCACCATGCTTTAAGGGCCTGAATCACCATGCTGAGAAGTTTTGAATCATCATGCTGAAGATCTTATCACCATGCTGAAAGGGTTTCAGTCACCATGCTCGAAGGACTTGAACCATCATACTGAGGGACCTGAGTCACCATGCTGAATGGGTTTCAGCCCTTATGGTGAAGGAGTTCCATCATAGTGATGGACTGCATCCTCACTCCCAAACACTTAAATCACCCCTGGTGAAGGAGGTAAATCATTCAGCTAAAGATGAAATATGCAGACTCTCGTCGCTGTAAAGAATTCACCTTCATATTTTCCCTCCTCACCTCACACGGCCTTCGACCATCAATTTCTCAAACACTTGGGTCTTCAGTTGACTGGTAAGGGTCAACATGGATCGCTGTTTACTATGTGTACGTAATTGGTTGATACTAACCCTGTCCTTCTCATAGGACATTCCATATTTACAGAGGTCTAACGACGCGGTTGTGATCGTAATGTTTCATTAATACAGAGAAAGCTGCCGGCTTACCTGTGCTTCGGTGTTGGGTTGGGGAAGGTGTGTATGTATGTACAGAAGGGGTGGACGCAACGACTGTGTGATGATGTGTGTTGAACAGAGCTTGGTACAACTTTCTCCCACTCGAATCTTTCCGTCGACCAGGGTTCCAATTCCTTTATAATCTTTATGAATCCAGAGAACTCTCAGTTCTGTCCCAGTTTTTATTCTCAAAGTCTACCCATGTAGCATTATTTTTTTCATTTTCGAATTATCATAAAGGATACGATATTCTACAATTTTGCTCCTAAACACCAGTTTATTTAATTTCATCAGCGCTATTCACTAACCTCATAAACTGCTGTAATCATTGTTACTATATGCTACGCTGGGTATCGATACTTAATATCAAGCGTACAATCACGTAAGTTAGAGATATAAGTTACCCTTCTCACGAGTATCATCTTCCAGACTCTAATCACCAGTGCCTCCCTCCTCTCCAATCCCGTTTTTTTTTCCTAACCCCTTCAAATCAAACCCCCTGCAGACCCAGTAGCCTATCCCAACCTCCTCCTCTCCCTCCTCCTCCTCCTCCTCCTCTCCTTCCTGCTCCTCCGACCTATCCCCAGGCTGATTTCCCGACATCCCTCGTCCCCAACCCTTCTGGTTAAGCCTAGTACAAATGGTGATTGTATGCATAGGCCCACATTATAGATTCATGGTACAGGGACACCATGCTGAAGCTACCGCCGTCGCTTTGTTTATTAAGATGTAAATTGCACGGGGAATGGGCCCCGGCCGGCGCTGTGCCCTCCTCTTTTTTCGCAGATTAATCTAGGGTCGCAGCATGCTGTGAGGGAGGGAAGGGGTTACACTGATCTGAGGGAAAGTTTACACTGATGGAGGCTTCCTCCCAAGGGTCGTGCCGTCCCCTCCTCCAGCCCCCCGTTTTACAACGAGTGGTTTAAGTTGTGTCGCGGGGAAATTGGCCGGGTCGAGGAGGAGGAGGACTCGCCCAAATGCTCTGGGAGGAATGCGAATATGATCGTCGCTGATGCCCAGACCAATTGGGTATGATGGTAGCGATTCTCTCTCTCTCTCTCTCTCTCTCTCTCTCTCTTCTCTCTCTCTCTCTCTCTCTCTCTCTCTCTCCCTCTCTCCCCTGCTTCATATGTCCTCCTTTCCTGTTGGTGTAGGTGACACTTCAGGGTAAGCTAGTAATCTCTTCGTTCGTCTCTTTTGTATTAATTAACGTCGAATCAACATCAAACGTCAGATTACAATGATGAATGATTCGTTAAAGAGCCAGACGAGGAGTCTTAAGGTGAACAGTATAGTATATGAGGTGTCTCATGACGTCTTCCCCGTTGACCTACAGAAAAGGGTAAGCTGACTGGAGACATTATAACCCTCCCTGCCCTCCCACACCCTCTCCTTCCCTACGGCTATCGCCACCACCTTGGCCTTAGCCTCGGAGCCCTCAGCGCCGGGGGGGCCCTAGCCCTGCCCTATCATCATTAACCACTTTGGCCCCCCTCTGGCCTGCCCTCCCCCCCTCCCCCGTCACCGCTCACCCCTCTGATCTGACCTTGATTACTCCCGGCTAATGCTCGTTAAATGGGTTATAACTGCGCTTGATTACCTGTTATCTCCATGCGTCGACCCCCCCCCCCCTCCTCACCTTTCAGGATTTTTTTCTTTCCTTCTCTCCCTCGGCACCAGGCCTACGGAATGTTAAGCTTAGGTTCTGGAGCTTAGCTGAGGCGTGAAAAGGTCGTTTTCTTTATGTCTCTTCCGCTAACGTACAAAGATGCTGAACTAAGCCGTCGCTGGAGGGAGAGTATCATCGCCTACCATCATTGGGGCGACGAAGGTGGTAGATGAAGGATGCCACGTTGTTGGAAAGCTATTCACGTGAACAAATACAAAGAAGGGAATCACTGTACAGGAAAGCCTATCAAATCATGGATGTCTGTCCTTCTCAAAATGATATGGTGGAACGAGATTGGATTTGCCACCTTCGTCGCACGTTTCTTCATTTTCGTTACATTGTCTTAACAACAGAGATGAGAATTTCCTGTTTTCTTACCTTTATAGGGCTCTCTTTACGTCGTGGTACAGTGATACTCACTTCTTTGATCTTGCGGTAAAAACGACGTGAACAAGTTCTATTAGTTATCATAGGCTCTATGAAGGAACTCCAAAGACGTTTTATCCTTAGGGGGTAAGGAGCTTTGAACCAGCCGGGACAAAATGGTAGTGGTGTTCCAACTCCCTGCAGGAGGTCCTATAGGATTCACTCTTGTCAGCACCCTCCTCCTCCATACACACCCTGCCGCCCTAAACCATAACCTTCGACCGTCTTCCCCTCATTCTCCATACCCTCACCTTCCCCCGTCACCTGCACCTGTTCAGACGACACGGCGACAAAGGACGGCCCAAACGGGGGTAGAATCAGACCACCTTAGTCAGTGTTTACTTTAGTGCCACCCTCATAATACGAGAAAGAGCCCACATCAATAATTGCTGAGTCGCCATTCAACTCCGGAGGGTCTCTGTGTGTATTGGACGTCCAAGTGTTATTAGGAGACAGGAAGAGGGACAGTCATCAGTGCACGCATGCGTCTGTGTGTTTGTGAGAGTACGTATCTGTTCGTGTGAACGTGAATAGAATAATATATACTTTTGTACATGATGATTTATCTTTTATTTAACTTAGTTTGAGTCGTAAGCTGCAATTGCAGGTCCTCATTAGGGCTAATAATGATTTGCTTATTTACATTAATTGAGCACCAAAATCTCTCTTGTCACCTTAATCTGTAGTTCTACTTTATGTATATTCTCCGGGACGGTTCCGGGCAGCTTTCTACTAGCTCTGCTGCCCATGTTTTTGCAGGGAGGTAATCTTGGACTTCTCTTGGGCAAGCGTAAGAAATTCATTGGCACCTGGAAAACCCTGTGAGACAAAGGTGGAACTGATGGAGAAGGTGGTTTAATCTCTGATATGTTGATGGGTAGTGATTTCTGACCTGTCGACTCGACGGCAGCCTGGAGTCGACAAATACATATATTTTAGTAGACAGAGTTGCTGTGGATGTATCGTATACCACTTCGTCTGGTTTCCATTTCTTATTCGAGGAGGTAGTGCTGGGTAACATCGCCACGTCAGATGGAATCATTGTTTCATCAGTGTTACTGGTAAGGGCTTGGGTTTATATTTTCGAGCATGTTTAGATCCTTGAAAGGAGAGTCAAAGTAACAGTGTGAGGAGATGAAAGGTATGAATAAAACAGCAGAACAAATGGAGATGAGTGTTGGGAGAAAGAGTAGGAAAGTGGCAACAGACAAATAGGATGTGGGAAAGAGGAACACACTCGTACATTTAGATTTTGTTATTTTCATTAAGTCATTGATGACATGGCCAAGGTCTTTTGCTACAATGAGCATCTTGTGTTCATCCCTCTCAACGTTCCTAATCTCACCTTCTGTAGAAAACCATCAGAATTTATTCACACTATTTCTATGTAACTCCCAAGGCTTTCTTCTTTATTTTGGTGTATGTATTTGTGGGACGCATAGCGCTTATCATTTGCCGTGTGATGCATGTTTCCTGTCTTTACCTGGTCTCTTCCTGATACTCTCAGTGCTTTGACGTCATTATAAGGTGTTTCTAGGTTTATAGTTGAATGGTGGACTGAAGAAGCTAAATCATAATTCAAACAGGTGGGAGTATGGGCAGTGTCTACAGGGAAGGAATGTGATTAATTAGGATAAGTACAAAGGGAAAGAAGAATGATAAATGGGGTAAATGAGAGAATACTTACCTATCTATGACAACTTACGACGAGATTTTGCTAGAATGGCAAGGCTAGAGGGAGAGTGGACCAATAAGCTTCAAGATAAATAAAAAATTTTCGACGAGGTGAACAGTATGAGAAGAACAGGGCAGTTGGAGGTGACACTGAGGAGAACGGCTGAGGACGTGGATACAGTAAAAGATATGAAAAGAAGATGTAGTAAAGTATTTTGAAGGACTGCAGACTGTGCATGATGTTAAGAAAGCGGATGTGTGTATGATGTGTTAAGACTCAAGCGGGACGCAAAGTGAGAGAGAGTCATGGTAAATGGAGTGGTAAAAAGAGAGAGGTTACTAAAAGCCTCGCACGAGATGAAATGTGGTAAAGAGTCGGGAGTGGAAGAGATCGCATGTGAGTGTTTCGAGACGGGAGATGACGGTGTTGTTGATCGGTTAGTCACGTTCTTCCGACGCGTGTATGGGACAAGAAGCGATGCCAGATGCCTAACAAAGTGCAAGTTTAGCGTCCTTATTTAAAGACAAAGGAAACGTTCAGATAAGAAGGTGATGTGTATGGGAGTGTGGTGGTTGAGAGGGTGGTGTGAACTGAGCTGGGGAGGAACAGCGCAATGTCAGAAGAGGAAAATGGCTTGAGTAGTAGAAGTCTTCTTTTAACATTATATTTGAAAAAATACTCAGAGGAAAACAATGGCTCGTACATGGCACCGATGGATCTGGAAAAAGTTTGTGGTAGACTAGACAGAGATCGCTTATGGAAGATGTTAGCGGCATAT
>JAYMFT010137943.1:0-12891 GCA_038088735.1 Panulirus argus
TTGGCAAATTACCGTACCAGTCATACGTTATACTGTGTGAAGGACGACGTTTGAGGCTTCCATTGGTTGACACTCGTGAAGGTTTATTGATGTGTGTTGAGGGTGCGAGTGATGGCCGGCACCAGCTCCAGGTGGTCACCACTGGCGACGGTCTCTCAGGTTCAGGGATCATTACCTGGGGTGTGGTGGTCCTTGCTATGGTCTTCGTGCTATGGTAATGTTGCTTCCGGGTCACACCCGACATGTGTCCACTCCATCCCTCGTCTCTGACAACAGCGCAGCCCCACTCAGTCTGGTGATATTGATATCAACATACTTTAACTATGAACTAACACTTTGCGGAAGAGTCGTTACAGCCTTTCCTCTCTGTTCATAGTGGCCAACATGACGCGGGCAAGAGTGTGTCCCAGGCGAAGCATTATTGACACCTTTAATCAAAGTGGACAACAACATTCAGAAACATGAAAACGGGTTTAATTAAACTTAACTTTTCCCCACACAATCCTCAACCTCAGGAAACGTTATGTTAAAATGCCAACGGACAGTAATTGCATCGCTTCACTAAAGTGGAATTGGCAACGTCATAGTGTTTTTACACTCGATACATAGAGCATCTGAATAACAAAAGGGAAATATGGAAGCTTTACGTCATATTTTCTCTGCTCGTGATCACCGCAATGTCTGTGTACATTTTCTCATTTCTGGTGGTAAATGCTTGATACATTATTACATAAGTCTCCATTATGATAGCTGGAGCTTCAGTGAGGCTCCAGTATTCCACACAAAAGTTGTATTACTTCTAAACACGTGCGTCCAACAGTACCTTCTGAGGGAGAGATACGTTCGTCTACCACGATAGCTTTACCAAACTCTGATCTTCCCCACCTGTACACACACAACCTTTTGCCTGATCCGTTCACTCATTATCAAACATCACGAGAAAATAAAACAACATAGGAATCGCTACGCTTGTTTACTTTTGTTTGCCTTCCTTCTGTTTTACCTTTGGATGGATCCGTGTGTCTGACTGTAATGCTGATGTTGACTAATACAAACCTGTATCAAATCACGAACATGATTATATGACAGGGCTTTTCATAAGTGATATCTTGTTCCTGTGATAAACAAGCTATTTCACTACTGCACTTGAAACAATATTCAATCGTACCTTTTATGCGAATAATTACAGCGGCTTTGTATTTGCCCGAAATTTCTGAATCTCGTCAGTCGGTGAAATTGATAACAGAATTTTTGTGAGGAATCGAAAAAGCGAGAGATGAAAACATTTCGGAATATAAAGCTCATCGTATTTTGCATCAAAATTGGTCACTGACGCTTTACCTCCGCTTCATTTTCAAAATTTGGATTTGCATATTGGGTAGAATAGACTTTTATGCAACGACTTCACTCCTTTAACACATGGAGATTCTTGTCTCCTGAATTATAGCGAATCCGTTGCAAGCCAATACTGCTGAGTATTCAGCATGATGACGTGGGTGACAACCTTCAAGCTAGTAATACTAAAGGAAAAACACTGAAAAATATTCTAATTCCTTGATAATCCACAGTTCCACTTCATTCAACTGTCCCCTCCACCCCAACCTCTCAACAGCCCTACTTCCATGCCACTCCATCTACCCACAGCCTCTCAACAGCTTTGCCTCCAAGCAAGTCCGCCCACCCGTCTCCTCATCCTGCAGCACCAGCGCCTGCTTCGTCTCACACTTCACGCCACCCTATCCACGTGCCCCTACAACCTTGAGCCTACCAACTGCACCGTCTCACCCTACATGCTTTCCCATAACTGTGCACCCCAGCATGTGGACCATAGTGCCTGTGAACGCTCGGCAAGATGACAGTGATCGGGATAGTGTACACAAGTGATCAGTGGTAATGGTGACAGAGCCTAGTGGTCGTAGTGACACAGTCCAGTTTAACTGGAAACATTCTCATCTCCACTGTGGAGGGGAAGTCTAGGTTCCAGTCCTCAAATACGTGAGAATATATTCATGCTCATATCACAGAGACAGTATGTATTGTTGCTGTGTATCAGGTACACCCTGTGAAGGTACGGGTATTACGATGTAAAGTTCTGGTTGGAAAATTACGTACAATCTATTATATGGACTCCTTGTAATCGGGTTTGACAGGAGATACATTTCCATAATGCCATCTTAGTAGGTTCCTCGTCTCCTCTTAGATGGCTTAGGTAGGGAAATGAAACTGAGTCGTAATTTTCACATTGTGCTCATTCATCCAGCAACAGAACCATTTCTGAGTTTGAAATACACAGAGAGCAGTTTTAGGTGAAAGAGGAGACATTGTTCAAAAATGGTAATAAACATCAGACTCCTGCCAAATGCTGACGTCTTGGGTGTGACACCAAACTACTCTTGATATTATCGTGAAGACAAATCATCTCGACTCATTATTACTGGCAACAGGTGAAGAAGAACCTGGTCAGACAGTATGGTCTGCGGGGTCAACAAGTGGTTGGCTCATACCGTATCCCTCGTTTATTTTCGCTTTTCGTGAATGGGTTATTAACCCACTCGTCCATGTCCAAGGAGTACTTTCAACACGTGAAAAGTTGACATATCATAATCAATCACTTCTGGTCATTACCAATAGCATGACTGACCTTCATGTTCCATTTACATTTATCTTTACTACAGTTCTCATGTCTCTCTAAGAGTCATAAAATGGCAATTGTTGCTTAATAGGATAGCGTCTAGGACCAACACTTCAGCTGAGGATAACTGGCCGTTCACGTGATCTGATGTACACAGACGGTGAGATTAATTTTGAGCAACGAGATTTCTACCTAACACGGAGCACCCACCAGTCGTCTGAGGTATCAACCCGATCTCTGGCCCATAACAAAGCTGCTTCGTCACTGGTTGAGTAGACCCATGATTACACGTACTGAAGCATCTTTCTATATGGAGGTTTAAAAGAAAGTCTCTGCTACCACAAATTCAGCCTTAAGATATTAAGTTAATCTTTGTAGATCTAACGGAAATCATCAAGCATGTCACTCACGAGGGTCAGATAGGGAAAAGCACTGACAATCCAGAAACCAGACCCAAAGCCGAAATTTTGTTCTCAAATTTTACATGACTCTTACTCGCAATATATAACCCCAATGTGAGGAGGTCATCACAAGGGGGTCAGTAAGCCAACAAAATGTCAAGCTCAACACACGGAGTTTCTTCCTCTTCAGGTTTAATCATCTCTTTACCCTGCCACAAGTGAAATGAATCTTAGAAAGTGACTCAGCCTGACGACATTAAAAACTCATCAGCTGGAGGTCGTAATCAACTAAAGGAACGAGTCGACCGTCGTTACCGAATGGGTTTTAGTGAGTAGTGCCATATAATGCGTTAATGTATCATGTGTTAGTATTGTTGTGAGTGCTGTAGTAATACTGGTCGTATAGCACTGCGGTCGTTTCCTGGACATGATAAACAGCTTCAGCTACTCCTTCTGAAATGAAATGATAATGTCTTTAGTTTGTGGTAGCTGACGATAACGACCCGTTACGGTGATAGTTTACAACTTCTTGGAAATGTGGCTGGAAAGTCAATTACGTCATAACACATCGGTTCAGTCGATGTGTGTACTGTACATCCTTCAGGTCACTGGTGCCAAACATTCTCGACCTGACCTCCCTAGTGCAGGGCGGCCCGCCAGCAGTGACTCTCTGTTTACCCAACACATGTAGCTGCTGTGGTCTCTCTCAAATAGTGATGCGATGTTTTTGCCAGATCCAAATTTAATCTTTCTTTTCGTTTTTCATGGAGACCTTTATAGTTCCTGCCATACTTCTACCGTTCATCCCCCAGTGTGCTTAAAAAGCTATCAAAAGGCTTAGCTACACATCTGCATCCACCGGTGAGCACAAGTTCTCCCAGCCTTGCGACTCGTACTCTGCAGCCAACTCGGTATACATATTAACTTAACCTCACAAGGAGTTTTTACATTCCCCTTCCTGGGCACTGTCAGGTGACGCACTACAGTTGTTCTTGTACCGGATAACCTGACCTTGACCGGTCTGTGTTTGGTTTTATCAAGTAGTGAGGGACGACCGTTGGTGGTCCCATATCTGCAGTAAGGTCCAGTCTCTAGCTACCTTCAGTGGGTTTCCTCCATTTTTACACCGATTCCTTCTTCCTTCTTCCTTTAGAAATATAACCAGTGCTGCTGTGTGGCCTGGGGTACGGTAGTCCGCGTTCGTCGTCATATATTCTTTCAAAAACTTTTTTATTTCAGAAAATACTGGATTTTGTCGCCATGCATACATTCCTTCGGTCAAAGTGACATGGTAGTTATTCAGTAAAGTACAGTAACGGGCCAGTTGCATATCTTACAGTACCTTGGTCCTTGTGGGTCTTTTTGTATTATCAAAGCTGCGGGATATTAGGAGAACGTTCCCCGCCACGAAAACTCAGAATCTTGTCGCTCCATTGACCACTTGTCTACCTAAGGCAACTTTCTTGTCTTTGCATCGCCCAGGTGGTTTTGGTTCCCCGGCATGACTTGCCTTGATGCTCTCCTGTCCGCCTCACTCGAGCGGCGCTACCCAGCTGCCAGTCCTCCCTTCTCGTCGGAGGTCCAGTAGAGATGTTGTGAGGGGTTAGTCCCAACGTCTGCCTATCCTATCTGAGCTGTCCCTACTATGGCTTTGTATTTTTGATCCAGCTTTTCTCGACTTGTTCTTCTGTAGTAGCTTAAGAAAACGATCTGTTGGAGTCATCACAACTCTTAACTACTCTGTGGCAGTAATCTGAGAGCCATATGGTTCGTAGTGCCTTGTAGCAGTGCCTTGCTAGTCATATCATGGTTTATATTAGGATGTGATAATGTCTTGATACAGGTAGCATTATTGTGGCTTCTGGTAACTTGCATCACTGATTCACTAGTGCTTTCATGATTTACGTTTGCCTGTGCTGTGCAGACTGTTAACAGCTTCACCAGTGACTCATTGGCGCAATATGGCTAACCTAAGCTCATGTTACTGTGGCAGAGCTTATGATAGTAACTATCTGGGGCTCGTCTGGCTGGGGATAGTGGCATTTAGACTACGAAAGTGTATGCCCGAAGAAGTTGCATGTAGAGTTGAGTGTAATAGTTTGCATGGAACCTCCTCCAGCATGGTGAGTGGACAGTGTGACGGATGAATTGTGAATGCAAGGAAAGAGAATGGAAGACGTGGCTAGCAAGAATAATTCCAGTACTAAGCGGTAGAACTTTTGACGTGAATGGAATGAAGGTGGGAAATCATGATATTATACTTTCTAGATAGCAGTACGAGGGGCTGTGTTGGCTAATACGATTAAGGATGAATAATTTGAATTGTTCCTCCACTGGAAATATTTGAATTTTGTTGTATCAGATACAGAAATCAAGCGCAATACATTTATGATCATTGCGGTAGTTGCAGATGCCTATACGTCCTAACAGAGGAGATGCTAATGATTGTTAGTATGGAAACTTAAAGAACAATTTAGTGTTTTTTAGTGTTTTGATGAGGTGACGCGAATGGACCGATGGAAGGTAAAGCAGCAGTCACAGGGATCTGCTGTGTGACTCGTGTACTGTGCAGGCAAAGGGAAATCATATTCCGTATATATTCACGTGTCAGAGTGTTGTTAGAGGAGTGAGATGGTAGGAGGAGAGAAGGAACCATAGCTGGATGAGAGAAAGGCAGCGGAAAACCTACACGCAGAAGGGAAGGGAAGCGAAAGGTGAAGAAGAGTCGGTCATGGGCAGGAGCGGTGGAGGGAGCAGACTCACAGGCTTACACCAGTTACACTCAGGGAAAGGTCAGACTTGCCGTCTCTCCTGCTCACATTTCAGGGTGAAGTTGTAAAAACCGTCACACACAGACACAGTCACCTCTCCTGCCACAGATGAACAGAGCCAACGATCAATAACAGTGTTATTTTCCGGTATTTCTAAAGCTATTGCTTTAAGCAAGCCATACCATAACAGATTCTTCTACAAAAGATATCTGAGACATCCATAGTTCAACAAGATAGAAAATCAATCTCACGATACAAAACTGATGACATCTACGATTTGTGTTTTCTTTTAAGTATATTTTCTCCCCTGTTAACAGTCGATAATTGCAACTCATTTTCCAGGATATAGATCACCTGCTAAGAGAAGTACTAGATAATGGCAAACTGTACATTCTAGATATCTAGATGAAGTGTGATAGCCTTTACACAACTATGAGTGACTTACGAAGTGATTAAGTAATACCAGTGCACAGGTTACCTAAGGAATTTCTCTTTAGAAACCCTGGGAGAACATGAGTGGCTAAGAATTAAAGGTAAAGGATGTTGAATGCTCTGGAACACGTAGAGGCTGCACAACAATGGTTCCGGTTGGTCCAGGTTAGGGATGCTGCTCTCTGCATAAGGAACCATTCCAACAGTAACTGTCCAACAGAATCCTGCCTCTGTCACCTTCCAAATCCTCGTTCTCCGGGACGCGCTCACTGGCTCAGCTCTGTGATGAGGTCCCCTGTTCTGCCCACCTCCACAGTGGGAGCTGATGTCACACATAACGGGAACAGGTCGTTACAAAGGAGGGGGACTCATGTAATATTTAGGTGTTAAAGTTGATGAGGAGTTGGGAGTTTGAAAAGCAATACAATGAGGATCATCTGAAACCCTGGAACACTTCGTCCAAACCTTCCTCCATTATGTGCCTTTTTGTCCCCAGCGACAGTTGTGAAGTTTTCACTGACTGTAATCCCAGACGGAAAATCTCCCTCGAACCTTCACAAGAAAATGGTTTGTTATTTACTTCATACACCACAGGGTATTACATGGATCTTATAATCATCCACGTTGCCAGACCGAGCGTCCAAAACGTGCCATAGTTACATATACACACTACAGGGTTGTGGGGGGCGTTGGGGAATGTGGCATTAAGAGAGAAAGTAAAGCGAGCTTTATCAGGTCATTACACAGTAGAACTATGCATCAGTTGCGCTCAGCTCAAGTGAGTCATGATGCGGAACCAAGTTTATGTTAGGAAATACATTTCTCCTCGAGTTCTGTACCGTCATAATTCTGACCCGGCTTTTCCTTTCCCCTTGTGATAATAGAAAACTATCAGAAGGGGAAAGGGAGAAGCAGGTAGAATATTAATGCACTGTACCCTGGCATGAGTAAATGATAACGGAATAGAATTAGAAACACCATTTTCTTCAGTCCCCGAGCTCCGGTCATGGAGAGAAGTCCTCCGACTCGAGTGAAGTACTAAACTGCGCTAAATTCATACAGATGTAAGGACAGGAAGGGAACAATGACCCAAGAGCTGAGGAGGAAGTGGAAGACCTGTCTTTTACAAAGGGGAGGACAGTAGCGGGTGAGGGAAGACATGAGAGGGTAAACGGTTCCAAGGCATAATAGTGAAGGGAAAGAAGCAGACGCCACAACCGCTCATCTTTGAATTGCTAACAGCCGTAAATGACGTAATGAGTTGTAGATTATTGCCTGTTACAGCTAATGGTGTGGGGGCCACACGAGTAGCCAGTGCTCGAGGGAAGAGACAATAAGAGAACCACACAAGAAGGAAAGGGAGAAATCTCACTATGTCCACTCTATCTTGGTTCTGTGACGTTGTCTTAAGCATCGGTAGAAGTTTCAAAGACCGACATTTTTATATATTCTCTGTCTGGTATACTTGTCCTCGTATGTTCTTCGTCTCACATACTTTTCTCGTATGTTCTCTGTCTAACATACTTGTCCTCGTGTGAACGTAAAATCAAAACCATCTACAGTCTGAACGAAGAACAATATATCTCGAAAATATCTCTTAAGCAGTAAATTCAGAACAGAAAACATCACCGTAACACAGAAAAAGAGTGACTTTAAACTGCAGAGGAATTTAGAGACGGCTTTGACAGTGCCGTCTGAGGTTGCACAATGTCATTTAAAACATGGAGTTTCCAGAATGATTTTTGTCGTATGTGAAAATAGTACTTTGTTAATATTGGAGATATATATAATGGGATTTCTGTGACTGCACTACAAATAAATAATCTTATCTGTATCCATCAGAGGTCATGCAGAGAGAAAGTATATTTACGAGTACAAGAGTTATATATGTATAAAAGAATGCGAGACAGACAGACGGAGATATAAAGAAGTACGCTTATAGAAAAAGAGTAATGGATAAATGGAATAAACTGAATGATGAAAGGATGAATTCCCCTTGAGGCTGTCGATAAATGGGTACACGGTGTGTGTGTGCGTCAGCATACAAATGAGTAAAGACGTGGTATATACAAGGTAAAAAGACAGGACAACACGAGTGCAAAACTCTCTTCCCGTAACACACAAGTTCTCATCACAAAAAAAGTAATCACACACACACACACACACACACACATATGCAAACAAACAAATGAAATATACATTTACTGAAAAGAAAAATTTTATAGATTTTACTTAAACGAGAAACAGCTCGTATTCCCGATATGGTAAAGTTCACGTAAAAATCTATCTTTACGAAAGATTCAGCTATAATTCAACAAGGTTTGCAATTTGAACATAATATCTGCCTTTATATATAGCCAGATCAGCATTCAAGACAGAAAAGGATAAAGTTCCAGTCATACATTTCGTATACACAAAGTGGAAAACAATTAAGCACTTTCCTCCGCTAGAGACACAGCCCTGTTGGGGTGCTCTGTGTAGTTATCAGAGTTGACCAACCCGAGGAGGGGAACCACACAGTAGATAATTAGAGCTAGTTAACATCATATCAATTAGCGACTCCCGCACGAGGGTTCTCTGATATATTCTGAGCCGTGGTTTGGTGGGCTAGCTAGAGTCCTCTCAGTGTGGTGTGAGGAGGAAATGGAACAGAAGGGATGGGTAGATGGGCAAGAATCTCCTGTGGGACGGGAGTGGAACAGGAGAGGTGGACGAGTCCTCAGTCAGTCCCTTCTGGATGAGAGGTCAGTAGACTGTCATGAGGCAGCCTGTCCAGGTCTTAATACCCTCCGGTTGGTGTGACGGGTGACTGTCACCCACCAGACTGTCTTGGCCTCAGTCCCTTTCGTTAATGGATGACGAACTGCGCATAGTAACGCCTCCAGGTTGTTGTGTTCCCAGAGGATGTCCTCATCACCCGTATTATCTGCTAAGCTGATTTTATGCAGTAATCAAGTCTTCGTCCTTCCGTCATTTAACAAGTTATATAACATACTTACAAAACTGAGTTAAATAACTTCCCGTCGTAAGTTACACAAGTTTTGCAGTAAAAGTTGAATTATCGACTAACTCGCTGATGAGAAAGTTTTGTGAGCTAAAGTTTAATACCGGCGGTTTCTTTCAAGTCTATCTTTATTCTTGAATAGATACTATGACACAAGATATGAGAAAGAATATGTAACGCGTTCTGTAATCCCTATCCTGCTGGACCAAATCAGGTATTCATAAGAGACCAGAACAATCAAAGTAGTGAAAATCTCTGACAATATTGATCGATACATATTTAAGACTTGATAAGTTTGATTCTATTCACAGAAATTAATATCAGTTCGGTCAAACGTTTTACTTCTGATGAGGCAAAGTACATTTTGTTCATGAAGATTTTTAACATATGGAATTATTTACCAATAAATGTAACTGAAAGGAATTACTCGATATGTCTCAAAAGTAAACTCGACAAATGCTTCGCTTTGGATCCACAATTAGCATAATATTTCTCCTATATTAATCTTTCTGCTCTTCTAGTCTTCCACAAAAAGCCTTGAAAATACCCAGTGGCCTGTTGCTGTCTGTATTCCTATATGTTCCTTTGCATATCACCTGAGCCACTGCACGTCACTAGGCCGCCTCATGTGATGTTACTCTGCTGCTTCCTACCTCAGGATCAGGTGCTCCCGACTGTATACGACAGATTTCCGTAGACTTTCCGCTCAGCCTCGACCGCTACTGTGAAATTATTAGAATCCAGAACACATCTATAATCAGCTACATTACACACGAGTTGAGGTCAACTACCTACTGAGAGCCTACAAAGATGTCTTCAATTTTTCAGCTGTTTTTGAGCGTAAATCTACAGAACCGAGACTTAGCAGACTCGAAGCGTTACGCTGTGACACTGGCCGCTCCCTCACACCAACAACCCTGTCCGGTCTTTACCATCTGTCACTGATCAACAACAGTCAATTGCTCGCCGTGTTTACCTTCTTTTTGCTCATCATCAGATCTATCACTTATACTGTATTAGGAATCTAAAATCACTGAGATAATAAGTAAATAACAAATGTTCTTTCGTGAAGTAATTGTCAATTGATATAAATGATCTTTTGGATTAAATATTGTTGATAATGATAGGTGATACTATTAGCAGCCAATATGTTAATAAGAATCAGAAATACAGAATTGGAACGCTGAGAAATATTATGCGTGGTCCGTCAGATACCCTTTATGAGAATGAATTGTTTTACAGAGAAATCATATAACTAGTAACAAGGACTCCAGTATGGTTCGATCAACAAGAAAACTGTGAACACCGTAACTGGTTTCATGATCAAAACGTTAGTTATAACGCAGTCAATTTCACAAGTTAGCAATATGGGTTTATTAACCACAGATTTCTTACATGATGGGATAACAGAACCAAGTACATATCCTCCACGTATCAAGGTTTGCAGGAACATGGCATATTCTGAAACACAATGGAAATATTTTGCAGAGTGAGGAAAAGTGGAATAGATTAACCACATCCAAACAGTAGATTTTATGATCTGTCTTGGTGCACCATATGAATGTGTATCGTGCCAGGCCTGTCTGTGATTTCCGGCGATATTGTACCTTTTATAGTCTCATCTGGAGGCGCTATAACAAGAAAAACAATCTAATGAGGCTCTAGTTGCTGAGTTCAGAATTGGGATACACTGCGAGGGAGGCATGCTGGTAACCTGCTGTGCTGGCCATGTGAGCAGTTTCCCTTCGCTGTAGACGAGGGCTTCAGGACAACACCCGGCGCCGTTTAGACGCCTGGTAGTCATGGATGTCTGTGGTGCTCTGGTGTTGTCATTGCCATGGGTCAGTCACTACGTTGACCTTTCCGAAACATACTAATGCCCCTCTGCGGTAAACCTGAGCGTTAAGTAGCATTCAGACGATGCCAACTGATCTGTCATGACTTAGGTCAACAGCCAAATCATCGTAAAGTACATGTATGCAGCTTCAGGTTTAGTCAGCAAGCAACCAGCTCCCAGTTTTCAGTATCCCAACTCACTTTTCTTTGCCCTTCAGGTGTTTCAGTATCCGCGAGCTGAAGTTGTTTGTGCAGAGATGAATGGTTGCCTCGTAACAAGCTACACGACGTTTGTATATTCACTGTACTATACCGAGAGCTCTACAGAAGGGTAGTTCATGGCTAACGCTGACTCTCATCTTTTATCAGTGAGAAGAATTTTCCCATTTTTGCACACCAGAGGGCGGCTGAACATCCATAATCTATCAAGAACCGCATTAAAACTTTTACACCTTCCTCTAAACGGAATCTTTTCCATAAAACGTAATGCTCCTTTTCTTATTTCTGTGCCTGAAGAAAGCACAACCGGGTATAAGCTACTGCTAAATCCCGGTCGAGAACCTGAGGAGGTCTTTCGGGAAGTATGTCATCTGACACACTGGTTCTTAGCTATATCTTAACCCCTTTGGGGTCTCTAAATTATTTCACGGCCTTCATCATACTTTTATATTTACTTATGTATATACGATTTGTACATGTTTGTGATTATATATGGAAGTTCCAGCAACCGGTCCTGTCTGCCTGGTCATGTTTATCAGGCGACGGGAACTGCGGTAATAACAACTGAGTGTTATGGAAGCTCCATCATCAGCAGCTCCTCAACACTGGCTCAACACGCTACACAAGTGTATTTCGAGGTGGCTGTGCGTGTCCAGCCGCCACTTGCCCTATGCTGTATCCGCCTCTAAAAACAGCTCGGTATGGCGGGACGTGTCGTAAGAAGGGTAAATGATTGCCCGTTTTTTTCGTTTTATTAAGAAATGCTTTTTAAAGTGACGCCGAAGTAGTATTTTGGTAGACCACGAGGTGGTTAGCAATGGTTTTTAGCCGAGATACAGCGGGGGGAGGCAAGAAATGGGAGCTGGAAGAAAGGATGAAGAGCGAAATAGTGGATGATATCCACATTGAGGATGAGTGACGCTGCGAAACCTTTACAGCTGATGCTGATGTAACTCGTCTGGTTGTTGTGATGATTCTTTTCCTGGTAACTTTTTGTTTTATCTTATGAAAGATTAATGTAAGACACCTATACATTTCCACTTCTGAAAAAAAATAGATCTGTTACTTACCATGTAAAGGAAATTAGGTGTTGGTTATGAACACACATACGATCATAGTGAATCTAGTTCTTTGAAAACTATCTATGTATATAAGTTTACATGCATCGATCTGCATGCTTTTGCTGTTCACGTATATACAGAGATAAGAACCGGTATATGTAGTGGTACAACCGGTAGTAAATCAGTCGAACACATAATCTACCTGTATGTTTTAAACTTGCGTTCTTATCTACCTAACAAGGAAGTATAATTAATTTCATCAGTTTACATGATTGCGTTATGTGTGTGTGTGTGTGTGTGTGCGAATATTTGTGTATATGTGTGAATGTTTGTGTGCATGTGTGTGTGTGTGTGTGTGTGTGTGTGTGTGTGTGTGTGTGTGTGTGCGAATATTTGTATATATGTGTGAATATTTGTGTGTATGTGTGTGTGTCTGTGTGTGTCTGTGTGTGTGTGTCTGTGTGTGTGTGTGTGTGTGTGTGCGAATATTTGTATATATGTGTGAATATTTGTGTGTATGTGTGTGTGTCTGTGT
>JAYMFT010137954.1:0-12891 GCA_038088735.1 Panulirus argus
AAAAAAAAAAAAAAAAAAAAAAAAAAAAAAAAAAAAAAAACGTATGAGGAAGGACTCTAAGACTTAAGATTATTTTGCCAAAGAAAATGTGTAGAGTCTAAGGAGATCTGATAGAATTGTTCAAAATAATAGAAAGTTTTTACATATAAAAAATTTCTTCATTTTAGACAGACTAACTGACCAAAGATAATGGTATGAAGGTAAAAGGAAGGAGATTTGATTGTAATATGGGCAAAAGTTTTTTCACAGACAGAATGATGGAGCATTGGAATAAACTTCCTCCAGAAGTAGTGAATACAGGGTCTATAAATGCCTTCAAATTGAGGCTAGGCAGATACTTTGATGACATCTGGTATCAGTAAGAAAGCCAGATTACTATTGATCTGCCTTTTGTTTTTCCAAAATCTAACTGCAGACCAAATTTCATCAAAATTATAAGGAATTTTTCCATCCCATGCTTCCTTATAAAATATGCATGGCATATCTCTTTCCTCTGTACTAGTGTCTCCAGTTGCATAAAAAAAGAAGAAAAAAAAAAAGAAAATTTCCTAAGGGCAGCTAGTTTGCTCGTCAAAAGTTGGAGCAAGTGAATGATAATGTTAGCAGGTTACTTGGCACTACCTCACATCTGTGATGTTACATGCTCATATAGGTTGTTTTATGATTGTTGGTCTTTGTAAGCAAGTACATTCATGCTTCATTATTAGTATTTTAGAGGTTGACATGCCCAGTTTTGGTAAGTGAAACAGCATTTTGATTCACCACCTAGCAAATGCTCTCTCAGTTAGGGCCAGATTTAGACCTCGGGGGCCCAGAGCACTTCAGGTTCAGTGGGCCCTTTGTACACAGAAATTAGAATATGGAGCAAATCACCATATTTACACATCAAAGTCAGCTTATAGCATGTAATTAGAATTGACAAGTTATACATACATAGAAAGGTACACACATCCATGAAAACACTACAATAGCTACAAAAGGTCTTTCTTTCTACACTTAGCATCTGTTTCCACTGTTTTGACAAATCTTTTCTCTTTCAGCTATAAACAAGGTTGCTTATCCTTCGCTTGACCTTAATTACATCTTAGAAATATCCTGTTTTGATGGAACAGTTGGCCAAATTTTAATTGAGTTCCTGGCTCAGTAAACTAATTTTTTAATCTTTACATTTTTGTATAGAGGGTACCCCTCTGGTAGTGGGGGCCCGGGGCAATTGCCCTCCTATAAATCTGGCACTGCTCTCAGTTGCTCATGGGGGTTGTCTGTAGGTGAGAAGTAAGTTTTAAGTATTCATGAGAGAAAACAGAATTTTAAACTAGACAAATGTAGATGTGAAAATGAAATAAGGAGATATTGCTTTAGAAGCAGAGTTGTGGGTGTATAATAAGCTAGCAAAGAACATTTTATAAAAACTGGAAAGTTTCAGACTTAACTTGGAATTGTACATGAGTACTGTTTAAGATGATTTGATGGAAATGGGCAATGCCTGAATGGACCAGAAGGCCATCTGCAGTTTCCTCAAATGCTTATATTCTTAAGATAGTTTTAATTTTTGTAGCGCCCTTCTCACTTAGTGTACAAGATTAAATGTTAAGTCTTGTTTTTAGGTAACAGCATGATGAGTAATGAAGGCATGTGGAAATACTGAAAAAAAGTATTTTAGATAGGAGGAGTAGGTGTAGGGAAACTAACAATTATGTTGAAAAACGGACTGAAGAGGAGAAATGATCAGGTGTTGAGGAAGAATGTGAGAGAGAAATGATCAGGTGTTGAGGAAGAATGTGAGATGTACCATGACATGAATGTAAAGGTGCCTGTAAGAGCCATTATGTTATATAATATAGCAGGAAAAACATTTTTGGTTTACTAAAGGCTTATTGATGTGGTATGACAACCAAGTCTCTCTATCTTTTTATCCTAATATTAAGAACGACATATTTATCCTTAACTGAAAGTACCAGCATTGAGAAGAAGCATGAGGTGACGATGCTCAACGGACTCAACGAGTTCTGCGTTAAGTTTTATGGCCCAAAAGGCAGTAAGTACCGCAGATGTGTTTTAATATTTTGGTCTTGGTATGTAGGGGTATCTTGTAGTTGCTACAGCTGTAGGCTAAGTTGGTTTTAACTGATGTTTGAATAAAATCTTGTAAAGGATTTTGCCTCAGAATTCACATGACTCAAAAATTAAACATAATTTTTACTACATATTGAGCTTTTTTTTTTCAGTCTTTACTCTGTAGCTTTTTTTTTTGTTTTGATAGAGGCAATTGGAATGGAGGTCTTATCAAATAGTGTCGGTAGAATAATATTAGAAAAAAATGGAAGGATATAGCAGACGAATATGCTGTTATATGCAGATGATATCATGTAGATGCTTTGAACAACAGGAGAAGTAGAAAAGTATGGAATTTACAGTGTGTGGAAGTAGAGCTAGGCAAGAGTAAATATTGATGAGCACATAGAGAAAAGGGAGTCATAGTACAAGAAGAGTGGGTAGAATAAGAAAATGAAAAGAAAATGAAATATAGAATTCAATAGGGTGTAGCTGAAAAAGTATAGGATAACGTGCAAAGATCTTTTAGGCTGTGGATGGACAAGTGAGAAAATGTATAAGAGCAAGGGATTGAAAGAAAAGGGAGTTACAGAATGTGAATTATGGTTATTGATGAGAAGGTTATAAATTTTTTTATGGTTAAAGATATTTGGACATAGTTGTACAATAGAGTCATGATTTAGCATGGGTTGATATAACGATAATACAAGTATAGTGCAAACCCCTTGATTGCTCCCATTTTTTCATTATATCGCGAGATGTCATTATATAACGTGAGACCAGCTGTTTGTGCTCCATGGGGTGCTAGTGCTGGTCATGCCATGCTTCCCAGTGCGTCAGTTCAGTGCTACCATTGAATGAGTAAGGATTGTTTGGCATTCATGTATTTCTACACGTCTGCCCACTTTAACCAGTCAGCTCTGTGCCTAAGTGTCAAGGAAGTGCTCTAACTACAGATAAGCCTGTTCAAGAGTCTGAATGAACTTAAGCATGGGTCTAGTGCTTCAGCAGATGCTCACTGTTATTGTTTTAATGAAAGTAGCATCCACACCATGAAGAAAAGCAAGCCTATTAGGAAAGCTAATTCTCAGCCCTGTATTTCAAAGAAGGCAGTGCATCTTAGGATGACAACATATGTTAAGATGGATGATGCTCTTCCATTTAACCCTTTAACATCCAGAAAAAGAATTGATCTCCCTACCCTAGAAATAAGGGAATTTCATGATTAATGGAAAATATGTTTCTATTTAGGACACCCAAGATTGTTTATAGAATGTAGAAAAATATAGGAGTAAGATTAGCTCATACTCAATTTTGTTATTACAAGAATAAGTGCTATTGTTTTATCCAGCACATTCTGCCATACAGCCATGCTCGACATTGCTAGATATATGCTTGCCACAAAGAAAACAAGACTTTTAGATGTTTGTTATGACTACATGAAATATGTTGCTATTTTCACTTACATAGTGCACCTGATTTTTTTGTATTATGATTCGTACAAAACTATCTTGCTTATAGATTTGAATGAAATACTTCTGAGAAGTATTATATGGCATGTGGATGTGTTCTTTGAAGAGGGTCATGAGGGTGCATGCATTGGGCTACCAACCAGCAAGGCAGTCAATTCTTTATCAGTCTCTTTTGTATGTTAAGCCCAACTTATTGTGCTTCCCAGTTTTATCAACATATTTCATTTTGTGAGAAGAAAAATGAGAAATGTCGTAATTGAATATCATTTATTACTACAGAAATAGGGCTTGTTTAATAACGAATTAGATTCAGTACAATTGTTAGAAATGAAAACGGTTTTTTATCTAATAATCCATACTTAGCTTCCTCATTACACCATCCCTATCATTGAATCTCTCCTTACCTACTGCTGAGATGGAAATAACAGGCTACAGCACCACTTTATGCCAACTCAGACACACAGTACACTGCATAGAATTTATGTCACCTTCATTTCACTCATCACCACCCACCTTACACATCTCCTGAATTCAAGTATTGACCTAATCCACGTACAAAAACAATACATAGCATTAATATTATTCTATAGGTTCTTGATTAAATCATACATGAGAACAGAATGACATAGAGGGCAGTACTAAGAAAAAAAAAAAACTGACAGAAATATGGATGACACAGCAGTGTGTAGTATGGAATGTTTCCAGTTCAGGGAGGTGAGTGTTTGGTGTCACAGTTAAAAATGTACATCTTGCTTGGTGAGCGATACGGTAAATTGTATTCTTTATTTTTTTTTACACGGTTCTCTTTAGCATTTTCTTACCTAATGCATGAACAAAGGTGTGCACTTCTCCTCAAAAAGGATCGACGGTCCCGGTCCCAGTCCCGGTCGTTAGCTCAGAATGGACCAGCGGTCTTGGTCATGGTCTTTACCGAAGAAAGGAACTAGGACTGACTTGGTCTTCGGTCCTTTCATTTATTATGTGAAAAACATTGTGAGAGAGTTGGTCAAGGTGTGCAGAAGTGCCCCCATGTAGGCTTTGTCCTCCCCTTGCATGATGTCCAATGCCTTGCAGATTGCTTGCATCACCTCAATATACTCTTTGAAGAAGCAGATATCAGCTGAAAGAAAAACAGTTAATAGTTTAGTCTTGTAATTAAATATTTTAGTTTTTATATCGTATTTTTTACTTTTAAGTTTTTACATTTATACCTTTTCAAAAAGGAAAGTAAGATAAGATAAAAACAGAAAGGTAAAGAATTATTCACTAGATGAGAAAGAAGGTACCCCAGGAACATTGCACACCTGGTGTAGTCCATGAAGCTTCTCCCTATCTCGGAAGATATTGACCAGACGAGACATCCTGTTGTAGATGGAGTTCCACCTTGTAATGGTGGGGGCAGTCAGCAGCATCCCTTTCTTGGTCTTGATGGTGTCTGAGGCTTGTGAACTTCAGTGCCTGCTTGTTCCACAGCTTCGTGACTTTACCAAAAGCGGTCCGATACATCTTCCTGTAGGATGGTGAATCCTTCAAGGCCTTGTCAGCATCGGAGGTGACCACTAGGTTCATGGTGTGGGTGGTGCACTGTGTGCTTAGGCAGAATGTATCCAGAATCTACCAGCTGAAAATAAATTGTTAGATTTATCTGATTAGTATGTTTGAGTGAAAATAAAATGCTTTACATGACTTGTAAAAAGTGAAAATTAAGAAGTAATCAATAATCCCTATTTACCTTCCAATACTGATGCCAGATCCTCAACCTGAATGATGTCCACATTTATGGTCCGTCTCACACCTTCTTCTTTCTCTTCCTGGACCTCCACAGGCAGCTCCTCGTCCATTTTGCCAAAGACACAGCACATTGTAACACAATTAACATACTTTATTATTCAGTGGTATAGAAAAAATAAAAGATGTAAATACAGTAATCCCTCTATTTAACAGACCTTTATAAAACGGATTTCGGATTTAATGGACAGCTCAAATAATAATACATTAATTAATAGTAGTTGAAAAAAGAAAAATAAAAAAGGTAAAAAATCTCAAACGATGCACCATCCCACTCCTATTCGACAGGTGCTCTTTTTCCTCTGCATGCACCATGTGAGTTAGAGGTTCTGTAAGCCCTTCTAGCTAACTGGTGGTGCATGCAGAGGAAAAAGGGCACCTGCTGATTTGATGTGGGATGAAAATACTAAGTAAGGGCAGTTCGAGAAAAGAAAGAAAAACGATTGAGGCAGCTTACATAGCGACAAAAGAAAACATGCATCACCAGGAGGGCTATGTGTGTCTTGCAAGAGTGGCTGCAAGATAGATCACTGCGGCAGAGGCGGCGAGATCAAGCTTGACAGAGAAGATGAGGTCAGTCACGGCAGGGGTGGCCAGGGGAACATGACAGAGGTGGCAAGGTCAGACGCTGGGCACAACCATTTGGGAGGTCACACCAGGTACCCAGGGGATGAAGGCCGACGATGACACATATATAAGCTGGAGTCCTGTTCTTCTGTACTCATTCTGTGATCAAGACTCTGTTGAAACGTTAGAATCAGCATGGTGTTTTCCACCCAATCTGTGTTTCTCTCAACCCACCACATCACCAGATTGTCATAGAATATTCATGTACTCATTCTGCCTCAAGCTATCATCGGTCTGGTTGTATACAAAGAATTGTGACTTTATTTAAATGATTTTGCAATCCTTACAATTCAAAATGAAAAGAAAACGTGTGGACTGTATATTACATTAATGTATATTGTACATTGTACCAAAAAATAGTTACATTTGATTTAACGGATGTTCGGCATTGACAGACACCCCCTTCCCCCTATTAGTCTGTTAAATTGAGGGATTACTGTTATTAGAAAAGTAAAGGAAAGTGAATAATAAGATTTAAGAAAAAGTCTGCAAACTTTAATGCCTTGACAAAGTTGTGGCCATTGTAAGTAGGTCCTGCAGATCTTTGACTCGATTGTGAAGTAGAGGTAGATCTTGTACATCTCCTTTGCAAGGACAGCGAAGGTGTGTCGTCCGGTGAGTTGTCTATGCGCTAAGACTGACTTCTGCCTGTGGATGGTTTCCTGGTCAGCACAGTGTACAGTCATTCCCATGAATGACCTGAAATGAGATAGATTATGGAATACTTTGAATTGATTAAATTGCAATGTATTATCTCTGTATATGATTTTCATTTATATTTTAAGAGCGTTGTAATGAGTTAATTAGAATAACTCACTTTTTATTATTGTTCTTTTTAATTGAAGTAAAAGTAATTTGATTAGAATTTTAGCATACCTCTGGGCACATATCCAAATCTCTGCCATAGTAGAGACCCACTGTACATAGTTGAGGCTGTCCCTCAGGTGCTGCCTCTTTTTGTCAAACCCTAGAAAGTTTATTGCAAGATGTATTAAGTAATACTAATGTTTTCCGATATATATTTATTTGTCACTCAAAACATATATTTAACTTCAATAGCTAGAATGTGCATTTGCAAACTCTTATATCAATATAGTCAGTGTGACCCTGAATCTCGATGCCTGCAAGAGTTAGATAACCGAAATAAACATAATTGTCTTTGATATGCATGGTAAGTGTCCACCTAGACATTATGTGATGATCAGAAGCACAGGTGTTGATAAAGTACTTCCATGAATCAGAGTCAGCCATGTCAAGTGGCAGCATGTTGTCCACAAAGAAAGTGATTAACTAATTTAAAAAATACAAATTCATTACATTTCATCATAATTGACTGACATAAAGACTTTTAGACAAAGTTGAAAGAGTGTTAATCGAATTTACTGACCTTCTCTTCAAAGAGAGCCTTGGCAAGTCTAGATGGTCTAGTCATGGTCTCCTGTATTGTTGGCTGAACCATGGTCCTTTGCCTCTTGTCGCTGAGGGGCTCCAGACAGTTGCTTGGCTGCTTCTTCCTTTTCTGGATCGCCACCCGTTCCTTGATGCACCAGTCAAACTGTTTCTGGATGTGAGAATGGCATTAGGAGACATGTTGTTTGAGGTTGTTTGGCTCTTGTTGCTTGTCGAGAGTAAGTTCTTGTTTGGCAGACACAGCAAGTACTTGTATTCCAGGTTCTGCATACCCTTTAGGGCCCTTGTATTCATGATATTTGTTCAGGTATGGCCAAGGGTTACCTGGTTCAGTTTTTCTGCTAGGAGCTCCAGTTGCTTGAGTTGAGGTGAAGAACTGACAACACTAGATTCTCCTTTGCCTTCAAGCATTGAAGCACGTTCGATATCAGTCTGTCTGTTTTTGAGTTCTTAATGAAATGAGATACCATCTTTCTCCAAATAATCTTTAGTCACATCAAAATTATTCAGAAAGACACTATGAAAGAGTACTGTATTGAGTATGTTATACTTAAAGTAAGTCTATTATAGTGAAAACCTGAAAAGAGGAAATAAAAGGAGAATGAAAAGGACCAAAGAATGTCGGACCTTCCAGAATTAATTAAAAGTAGACCGTTCATTTTAGTTATTATTAATTGTGTTATCATTTGCCCGGTCTGTTAAATCCGAAATCTGTTGTATTGGGGTCCGTTAAATTGAGGGATTATTGTATATATGTATATACAGTCTTGGCATAAAAGATTGGCATGATAGTGCTTGAGTCAGTATTTTTCACCTGTTTGTATCATATTCCAAAACATGACTCTGAAATGTTGTAAAATATTGGGGCGGCTCATGGATGTTGGTGGGGCGGGGGAGTCCCCGGAGTAGCAACAGGTGGCTGTCAGTTTGCCTGGAGCTATTGTGGCTGTTGCATGTTTTTTTTCTGTTGTCCTCCTGACTTTTTTTTCCATGTGTGCTATGTGGTGGGTTTGTACTGCAAAATCTAGCCTTAAGGACTTGTCTAAAGTGGATATTGCTGCTTTTGCAGCCATGTACATGGCAGGGAGGGGTGTTAAAAAAAGTAGTTGAAACTACAGGGCTGGCACTACCAAGTGTGCAAGGATGGACAAAGTGCTTCATTGACGGTGGTGGCATTGACGTTCCTACCCAGAAGAAATGACCTGGACGACCTCGTATCACTTGCCAATGCACTCTGAAGAATATCCAACATCAAGTAGACAAGAATCCACATATTTCAGCATGACAGTTAAAGGAAGATAATCCTAGGCTACTTGGTCATGTGTCTGTATGTACTATTTGTAGCCAGCTTCATGATGACTTGAAATTCAAGATTGTATGTCTTGCAAGAAACCGCTTCTGATAGACTGCCAACGCAAGAATAGACTTGCATTTGCTAAGAAATATTTGCAGTGGGACGATGGAAAGTGGAAGAAAGTGTTGTGGTCTGGTGAGGCTCCATTTGATGTTACTGGCAACCATAGAGGCATAGTGTACCGGAGGCTAAACAGTGACCTGTACAACCCTAAGCACATTCAAGCAACTGTAAAATTTCCAAACTCACTAATGATTTAGGGAGCTTTTGGCAATAATGGTGTTGGTGGTCTTGTGTTTTTACCTCGAAATGTGACTATGAATTAGAATTGAGACCTGGAATTGTTGTGTGATGAATTACCTGACTGTTTTGAGAAGACTGGTTGTGGTATTTTTATGCAGTGTGGTGCATTGTGCCACACTCCTAAATTGATAAGTGACTGGTTTGCATTTTGTGGTGTGACATACATTTAGGACTGGCCAGGTAATTCACGTGAGATTAATCCTATTGAGAACTCATGGTCGATTATGAAGCACAGTTGTGTGGACGGGATACATCCAGCAATCCTAAGCTCCAGGCCACCATCCAGGATATTAGGGACGACCTTGAGCATCTTTCAGCATCTACTCCCAAGCACCTTCAGGATTGTAGTAAGGCCAAAGGACATCATACAAAGTACTAAGGGGGAGGGGGGGTGAGTACCTCTTTTATCTTTTTTATTAATATTTTTACAAGTTACGTCACACTGTAAGTAGGGCACATTAGTTTTTTGTGCTGAGACTTTATATTTTTTTTCCTAAGTTCCCTAACCCCTGATTTACATGGAAATGGAAGTAATGATATATTGTGATTCTCTAATGTGTGAACTTTTTTGGTACTTTTCTTATGCTATATCTTGACCCTACTGTAAAACTCACTTTTTCAAATAGTGGGAAGTAGGATACCCAGTATAGGTAGATTTTTACCCTTATGAATAACATACATGGGTTACACTTGTGTTAGTTAACTGAAGTATAGCTGGATGGCAGATACTGCACCTTCCTGCCCCAGGATCTCAATCCTTGGGGTTCCCACAGTGCACAGGAAGGTAGCCATGTCCACCAAATGGGACCACAAGATACAAAATAAGGTGATACTTTACGTTTGTTGAGTAAGTGCAGGCTAGTAGAGAGGTAAATGCTTAGTGTCAGTATGGAAGTTACATCTTGGACATGAAGGATTGTGTAATATGTTGATGATGTTTTTGATGTTGGAGAGACGGATGACATCGAGAAAGCAGATGAGAGAGTGTGACTCATAAATTTCTGCAGAGTATAGCCTCAAATAGGTTTATGACTGATGGAATGGAGTTTAGGATTGATTTGTGTGTGTGTGTGTGTGTGTGTGTGTGGGTGGAGGGTTAGTGCATGTTGAGTCATTACAGCATGAGTATATTTTTTCAGTGTTGTGTTTGTAAGGGGGAGGGGATATTGTGAGTATAGTTTACCAAAATGTGAGATTGGGATGAGCTTTTATTTCCGCTTAGGGGTTGATGGTTGGTCATGAAGCGGTTTGGGTGGGAGGGGATATGTGCTTCTGCAAAGAATTAGGTACTGAACACATTGGGATTGTGCTGAAACTATTTTTGTTTTCTTTTGCAGGTGTAGAATGTTTATGGTTGCCAAGCAACCAGTGATTATTTTGAATGTTCTGTCATGTGAAGTTTGTATCTTTTTTATGTTAGCTTTTCAAAGGGTGGATGACCAAGCAGTTGAGGGGTAGTTTAAGATGGAATGGAAGATTTGTTTAAGAGGATATTGAGGGATTATTTTTCTTTTCTAGAGTTGGTGATGTTAGTTGTTTGATGATATTTTTTTGGTGTAGGGAGTAAATATCAAGTGTTTGCTGTATGTGATGTTTTGTAAGGCTGGAGTTTTGTTAAGTGTGAGTGTTTAACCATTCAGGGTTATGGAAAAGTTGAGGTTGGATTCATGTTCATCAGGGTTTCAGAGAGTGATAGCAGATTTCTGAGGGGATTCAGACATTCTTGTTTTGAGTGAGTTAGTGTTGATAGCAGATTTCTGAGGGGATTCAGACATTCTTGTTTTGAGTGAGTTAGTGTTCTAACTGTGTGCTGTAGTGCTGCATGTTTGTTGTTGCTATGATGTGGGAGATGTATATAGCATAAATAGAGTTAATAAGTGTTGTGAGGAAGTTTTACCCAGAGACTAAGGCATTTGTACCAATTGGAAGGGTGGAGGATGAGTGGTTCTTTGTGATATTGGGTTTATTTCAAGGATATATGATGTCACTGTGGTTGTAAATCTACTTATGGGTGAGATGGAGAGGAATGTGAATGTACAGGTGTTAGAGGGAAGGGCAGATCTGTGATATGCTAGGAATGGGGTTGGGAAGTGGGAGAGAGAGAGAGAGAGAGAGAGAGAGAGAGGCTGGGGCATGTAAGATGAACCAGTTGCTTTTTTCAGATGACATGACTTTGATGGTAGACTCCCTCCAGAGCTGGCGACAGAATCCCTCATTATTATCACTTTGCCGTTTCTGGAGAGTGCATGTTTCACTGCACCATGTACTGTCCTAATTATTCCTTCTTTGTTATTATTGTGTATTTGTTATAATTGTTGAAATTTTTTGAGGCTTAAATGACATCAACAGCAATATGCACTTCATGCAAAAAAAAAGAAAAGGGGGGGGGCAATTTTTGTTCATTTCCTGAAACTTCAAGCTGTCTCTGCCAGTTCTCCTCCTCCTTTTTGTAAAATCTTTCCCTCTGTGCTATCATGTATGCTTCTAATAAGAGCAAGTGAGATCTTATCATTTTAGTAAGCTTTGTTTCCACAACAACAACATCAGGTGCATTTTCCTTAAGATGATCCATGTATTCCAGCTTTTGCTATTACTGCTAATCTTTCCTCCTATCTTTCAGTTTGACATTATCATCACCTAGCTTTCTGCACCTCTGCGGTATTAATGTGGATGTTTTGTCCTCAAGTCTCATTTTGTCTTCTGTTTGTTGCCTTCTATATTCTTGTTATTTTCTCTTGTCTTCTCTTGGTTCATCTTGTTTGATGAATACCCCTGTGAAGTCCACCTTTTTGTTTTTTAAGTTTCATAGCTTGCTTGAGTACTTCCTGGCAAGATGGCTCCAAGGTAAATGTAACCACATCTGTTTTTCTACTTATGTCTTTATAACCTCCTGTTCGGTTTTCTATCACACAAATGGTTTCTAGCAATTCCTTAGCCTCCATTAATATTTTAAGGAGCATTTCTTCTTTCTTTCCTCTTTATTGCTTATCAGGTGTACGATACTACAGTCCAAAAATGATCAATAATATACATATATCAACCTCCTTGTTCACTAATTTTTCTAATTTTTTTACCACCCACTTTATGGCCAATTACCCCAATGTTGGCTCATCAACCTCCATGCCTCTGACTTTCTTTTTGATATCCCTCTTACTATCAAGCTCTGACTATGAACACTGCATTTCTCCAAGTTTTTAATCTACTGGACCATAAATTCCTGATTGCTCTATTTCTTTTTGCAGCTTCACTCAGTTTCCTGTATTTGTAAGGAATACTAGATTTTATGACTGGGTAATCTGCAGATACACTGCAAATATATCGTGCTAGTTTATTTATATCTGCAATGAGGTACGTAAGAGTACTGAACTGTTTCTCATATCTCACATGTTAATCATTGTATAGTAATTGTTCACATAACTTTGGCATTCTGTGACTTTGCACATGGAAAGGAACAATTGTATAAAACTTAAGTTTTGTAAGGTAAATTGTATATTGTACAAAATTTTTTCTCTTCAGTTTGCCCCTTGAACATGAGATACACTTTTTGGGAATATGTTGTACTGGCTTGGACCCTGTCCAGCTTTATATTTGGTGAGGATTCAGTTGCCTATGCTTAACCTTTGCAGAAGACTGTGGTATTTACAACCATTGCTCGTCTTATGTGGGTCAGTTCTCAGCCAGATGGCAACCACCACTAGGCTGACATCTTCAACTTACCTCTCACCAACCACTCAAAGCACACACATTTCTTCCCTGCACATCATGATGACCTGGCCATTTGGCTGTTCCTCTTGACTTTTATGATCATGTGGCATGAGAAAGGTAGGAGGTGGGCAGATTAGGAAGGGTAGTGAGTGGTGGGATGAAGAAGTAAAGTTGTTA
>JAYMFT010137965.1:0-12891 GCA_038088735.1 Panulirus argus
TATATGATGAGATAGCCTTGATTAGGACAATCACTTGCCTGCACCGTCTTAGTTCACATATTAAAGAGATATTACGTCTTCATTTTGCTATGGGCTACATTTTGACTTTGAAAATGACAGATGGTGGTCGAGCAGATCTGAGGAGCAGAGATGCGGCCAAGGATCGAGTTGGCGAAGGGAGGGCTCCGGAGGAGGAAGGTGTCGACGAAGTATGAGTCCATTAAGAGAAGATTGTGAGGAGAATGCCCTGGGCTCTGGACGCTGAGGAAAGAGGACATTGACTGGTCAGTAACCTTTGTGATGCGAGTGTTGAGAAGGATGTGAAAAATGAGTTGAAAAATGAAGAAAAAAAAAAAACTTCTTAAGACGAAAGAAGGGAAGAAAGCTAATGGAGGTGACGATGGATGAGAAGATGAGTTGCAATGGACCTTTGCCATTAAGACGTGAACAATAATAAAGAAGCTATTGAAGGAAGGATGGAAGAAAAGCTTCTAAAAGAGTCACCGAGAATCAGTATGCTGGAGAGGACGAATGAAGGATCGTTTGTAGATATGGAGTGGACAGTCGAGAACAGAAATGAATGGGCAAAGACGAACGAGGCGAGACCCTGATGTGACACAGGAAGCAAGCGACGACTACGACCCCATTGTCTCGTCGACTGAACTGCACAATAAGCTGCATTAACTTCTCGTCTTCACTTTATCGCGAGTCGCATCGTATCCTGGAAAGGCAACCAGAGATCCTGGAAGAGTAACAGCTCAGATTTTGGAGAATATTCATTAGATTTCAGGAAACTCCGGGAAAACTCGAAGGAACTCTCAGAAGATACTTCAAGACAGAAAACAAACATATTGATTTCACTACTAGCACGTTCCAAAGGAGTTCCAGAAGGCAATTTAGTTTTACTAGAAGATTGCTAAGGGTTTCTAGAGGATTATGAATGAATGCATAAAGATAATGAGAGGGGAATTATTCATTACCACAAATGCGTGAACTGAGGTGGTAAGCGAGCACAGGGGAGAGATTCTGAGGATATATAGACTTGTATCTTTGTATCTTACTCAGTTGCTCTGAAGAAGGCGTTTGTGCAATCCGAAATGTTAGAAGAATGAGACTCGGAAGCTCTCCTTTGTGTTTACCCACCACATCAGTTCACACATCACGAGATGAGTAACAGTTTCTGTCAAGACTCATAAAGAATGCCTTGAAGATCTATTGTCATGCAAGAACTCCAGTCATTTGATCTGCCTCTAAGATGCAGCGAAAGCGCTCTTGAAAACAGCTGCAGAACAAGCAGAAAAGTTGAGGAATACGACAACAAACAGTTGAGGATTACTGCGCAACGCAGGGACTATTTTAGTTGATCATTGCTTCGCTTTCCCGTTTAATCTGTTCATGGATGATGCAGTCAACAACACCCTCTTAATACCTGAGCCTATAAGAGCAGATCTATCTAAAGTGGAAGTGCAACTTTTGGAAATGCAAAAGGAGAAAGGTCTGAAAATATTACATATGCCACAGTCCACTAAGGAGTTGTGGACACAACATCGCTAGTGAAGGGATCCTGAATGTATATGGGTCAGAGATTCAAACGACATTCAGTAGCAACTATGGTTTCGTTAGAATGTGTCTATCATTTTTGCACTCTACAATAATGAAGTGGTTTGTTCACGTCTCCCTGGAAGAGAGAAAGGGTGAGCTGGAATGCCATTACACTATCTAAACCTTAAGGAAAGAAGACATCAAGTCTCCCTTACCACTTGCGTTCCACCGTTCTGCTACATATTGCCCGGTGCCTCTCTGCCGTACGTAAATCATCCGTATATGGCTCGCAACAAGTGTGGAGCGCTCGTCGCCCTATTGACCAACTCTCACAGGAGGCTATTGCAATAATACTTGTCATGGGTGCGTAATTGTTGTAATCTAAAAGGCCCCCACACACATAGTTTCTCGAAGGCCTTCATTGTGACCATAACATAAGAGGAATGGTTTGAAAACTGGTTGGTTCCCAGGCATTCATCCCTCTTGAATGAAAGAGATAATTGATAATTGTATCTGAGGATAAGGTCATTGTGTAGTGAGGTCATTTTGTAGCCCACTGGACAAGTGCCCATACTATCTTCGTTTGAGCCTTGGTGTGTCCGGAGCTAATGAGAATCCGTGAGTTTAACCAACAATACGGTCATAAACAACCTCAACACAGAATTGTGGTTGGCTGTGAAGGGTATTTATCGCTCAACAAACAACTCATACAATATCCCCCGTAAGTGAGGGTGATGTGGGAACTTTTAACATTTCCCACTGGGTAACTTTCAACCTTTTTCTCTAAACATGTTAAGAGAAGAATGGAGACTTCATGCAACAGTCCTGGATTTCGTGACCAGAATGTCACGTAAATGAAATTTATTGTCCGGCATTGCGTTTCAGCATCTGGAAACTTTTCCATTTCCCCGGAACTTCTAAAGCGTGAGTTAATGCGACAACACGACGTGAAGTACAGGTCTCTGTGCGTGGCTGGTAACTCGTTACTTTCCTTCCTTTTATGCTACTTAGTTCCCTTTGTATCTTTGAATCAGTTGATCGAATTTAGAATATAATATAAGACTTCCTTCCATGTTCGCTTTCTTCTTAAGTGATACTTAATATGTCGATTCAGGTGTGTGTGATGATGTCTCTTTGAACATGGTACCTTCTGAATATCTTCTTGTCTCCTTAAGAGGTGGGAGTGAACCCGCTCAATCAGTATTTTGTACAGTTCTTAACAGCAATACACCCCTCGAGCGCTCGGACGAAGAAACATTCCCAGTGGTCTCATCTGTGTAGCGAGCCAGGACAAACCCCGGAAGCAGTTAAGGCGCTCAAAACAGAAGCCGTTAAGCTATTCGCTCACATCGTTAAGATAACTTCACAGCTGGTGGCTGCGACATTCTCCGCGCTATCGAGCCATCTCGCCAGCGGTCGAAACTGTGTCGCCAGACCTTTGGCACGTCGTGAAATAGTGGCTCTGGAGGGACGTCAGGCAGCCACCGTGAGGAGGCTGCCATTATAGGGACACATATGCTTGCCCTGGGGTACACAGTAGCGAAATAAATGGTTCGTAGAAGTGAGGTTGGTCCCATCCATTCAGAGCTATTTTATAAATGGGTTTCATCAACGAGGTAAGGCAGGGTAGACCCAAGAAACTGCTCTAATGTGTACACAATGGACTTCGTCAATACATCAAGCCCAAATAGACCATAGGAGCAGCAACGTCGCTTACAGTAATCAATGACATAAGTTGACGTAGCCCTTGGGGCGTAGCTCAGACGTTTACAGTGGAGTAACATTAACTGTAGGGATTCAGAACAGACCCAGAGAATGAATACCATCAATGGAGCAAGTGTGAGAGCAGACCCTCAAGAACGCAGACGTTGACAATACATGTCATAATTACGACAAACTATAGTACAACCCCCTAGAGTAAATGTGGCATAACACTGTATATACACACGAACGCATGCGCTCTTGCGATCGGACTATGAAAATACAGGCCAATAAACGGAGGAGGAGGGGGAAAAACTCAGATTCATCAATTTACGACAAACTTTTACACCTTCTGCAAAGGCGGTACAAAAGTCTGGCTAACAAGCTGGGTAACGAATACATCTCCGGCGCCAAAGAGATAAATATGCCAGGCTAAAGTTTCCTCCTTCCCTTCCTCCTCCTCCTCCTCCTCCCCCTCCTCTTTCTCCTCCTCCTCCTCCTCCTCCTCTTCTTCCGCCTCCATCTCGAGTCAAAGCTCGCGTGTCGTAAGTGACCGGTCTCTTCTCACGGGAGCTGTGGATCACGCGGGCTTCTCAGCGTTCAAAGTTGTTATTGGTTTCAAACTGTTGGTAAGACAGAGCAATGGCCAATGTTCTTGGGGTGTGACTACTATTTGCGAGTTGCGGGGAGAGAGTCCTACGCTCGTGTTGCCCCGTATGTGCGTATGATTACTACTTGTGATTACTGTTTCTATGCTGCTGAGAGAGTCACACTCAAGCTGTCCCGAGTGTGTGTCTGATTTGTGATTACTGTTCGTGCGTTACGGGGAGAGAGTTGTACACTCGTGTTGTCCCGTCTCTTAACCTTGCATGTATATGCCATGTCTTTGTTCTTATTTGCTGACAAACACGCGCACGCACATAAACACAAACACATTTACCCCCATGCTATGCCAGAAACCCATTCATCGACTACCGGCGAGAGGACGGTGAACACCTGGGTTGGGTGCGGGCCAACTGCCAACGATTCAGACCCATGTGGGTCCATGCTGACTCATGGTCAGTAACCACTACACCACGGAGGCCCGTAGAATATAATGATCCTTCCGTTGGTGTGTGTGTGTGTGTGCTCGGGTGCGTGAACACAAGAGCTCGTTTATTCTCCTTTGCAGTTTTTGAGAAGATAACGTGAGTTGCGACAAGAGATGTTTAAAGTCCCTCCATAAAAATTACTATCCACTGGACGAGACATATGACAGTGTGAAAATGAGTGAGTAATTTACGATCATATAACCCAAGCTGTACTGTCTTCTTTGCCATTATAGCGCTGGTCGAAAAAACTCATATATCTCTTTTGCTGTAATATAGACTGACGTAACTTACGGGGCGCTTTGACGTCAGTGTCCAAAACTGCTAGTCCTTTCTTGTGAATAGATCACAAGCTCTCGGAGATCGGGATGCTTTAAAGAGCAGTGTAAAAGGACCTAACATTTCATGTTTTAAACATTTGCTGTACCATTTTGTCATCCTCACCCTAGGGTAATTCTATGAGCATAATGTAGCACACGGCGGGGCTAAATTCATTCATGTTAATCACCTGCAGTGCAGTAAAATTACTCGTTATGTTCAACTCGATGATCTGATTCAGAGAAGTGAGAGTTTCAGTGAATGGATAACACTTTAGAATGATCGTTGAAAGCAGACAATTTGTATTAAGCTTCCAGCTCACGTAGCGACCAAACTGAAAATCTTATAGAAAGTAAAGTTCGCTGATAAGTCAAGCTTTTCACGTCGGCCGTCTTAGGAATCTTTCCTCTTTGGCGTTTTTTCAAGATGGGAAAATGTACGACGTAACCTCACCTATACATTCCAGGACAAAAATGGGACCATTTCCTCAAAATCTAAGACCTGTTCCCTGACGGAACCCAGAGATTTGGATGCATCAGGGATCATTCATGTTTCAGAAGGGTTTATGTCAGCGCTAAGGACAGATGTCCAGACGTGATATTATCCACAAATGAGAACTGGACAGAACATATGAATGTGAAAGAGCATCTAGTCCGTTCTAAGGATCGAATCACCCGGTACTTCTTACACGTTGCAAAACAGACAAGTTTTTCGGAGAGATTACGCGGGAACATGAACAGTCTTATAGGGCTTTGTATATACTCTCTCTCTTCTCTCGGGTTTTACATTTTGATGGTTATATGAGTTTGACGTTTATATAATATCTGGACGTCAAGGGCCACATGCATAGTGAGAGTGTATGTGGTCTTAGAATCGTAACTCTGATACCCGAAGAAGGTGTTACTGATTTCCCGGTTGCTGGGTGCAGCAGCTTGACGCTCACAGTCTTAGTGTCCCAAGTTCTTGATGGGCCTAAGACCCCCAAGCAACCATCCAAATGCCAGATTACTCTTCGTATGGATCAGCAAACGTAAACCGCCCTCAAGACTGAGGTGTGGTCTTAAAACTAGAAAATTCGTCTCGAGAAAGTAAAATCCTAAGATTTCTTTGAAAATGTCCTTAAACAAAGTTTTAGCGACATTTCCAAATAGTTGCATCTGCGAATTTCAAAGAGCTCGTCATTCTTGGTAGGAGATGAGGGGTCATGTGGGAACACTCTAAAGCAGCAGACGTGAACCACCTCACAGCATTGTTGCAGGTGTCCAGAGATTTCTCGTCAAGAAACAGCCAACTCGCTGAGTGTTATTCTATGCTAATTGAGACTGGAAAGTCACGCGCGTGCGATGAAGTAGGTCACAGCGTGACCAAACCCATTAGCCCAGTGTTTTGTCACCAGAATATGCCGACAGAAACGCTCTCTCAGCCCCAATCATGTTGGACAACACGCGCAAACGATACAAGGGAATAATCACACAACTATAAGTAATCGTACCAGTAAAGTTGTCTTGCTTGGGATTTCAAACATCTTGACTTACGGTGTGTTGGTCATACGTATTTCTGAAGTGCTGGCGCTGACACCATGACCTCTTTTATCATATATTTGTCCCTGACTTAATCCTGTGCATGTACTATATATGGAGGTTCAACAGCCTCACAGACACGCACACATAGGCTGCACAAGCTAGGGTGTGTGTGTGTGTGTGTGTGTGTGTGTGTGTGTGTGTGTGTGCATACATATGCAGTAGTTAAGACATAGTACATACATACAAGGTTAAGAGACGAGGCAACGCGAGTGTAAAACCCTCTCCCCGTAACACACAAACTATGGTGTAATAGTAATTAGCGTTGCTGACCATGAGGCACCACGGGCCAGCCTTGAATAAGGTCTGCAGTGGTTCGAATCCCGGGTGCTGCGGTTGGCCTTCACCAACACACTCTAACATGTGAAATTTGAGACAATCGTGGTCAGTCTTGCAAAACGTGATGATAACTGGGTGGAAAACAGTGATGTGTTAAGCAAGTCTGGGTATTTCCTCTTTCAATTTTCACTTTTTATAATTGACACAACTTCCATGTGTCCTTTTCACTGATGTACAAAGTGGTCAATATTTCGAGAATATGTCGCCAAGTATTCGCAACCATCACTATGTATATTCTCCTGGCCCTTATCATGTATTCCTGGCACTCCCTATGTGCGCCATGATCATGTATTCCTAGCCCTTGCAAGTGTTTATCATCCTATGTATCCCTGGTTCTCACTATGTATATCCCCTGCATTTAATCATGGCCCTTATCATGTATACAAGGCACTTATGTATACCCTTTGCATTCATCATCTGCCCTTATCATGTATACTAGACCCGAATCACGGATGCTTAGCTCCCATTACATATTCCTACATATTCCCACACCAATTAATCCTGGCCTTAATCTCGTGCTACTTTACTATTCTTGATGAATTCCTGACGGCCGTGATGTATTCCTGTCCTCATCACGTATTCCTGGCCCGTATGATCGATTCTTGTCCAGAAAAGGCCATTGATTCACCGTTTACTTTGCCCTTTTAAATGTGTCTCTGGCTCTCTCTCCATGGATCTCTGGTTCTTACAACATATTCCTAACGCTCGCTTTATTGTGTTTCTAGCCCTCACGCACTCCTATCCTTCTCCATGTACGTACATTGCGTTTCTGACCACCTGCGGGTGTTCCAGACCTTTCACATTTAGCAGCAGTTTTTACTAAGTCTTTCAGGCCCTCAGCGTGTATATCTAACCCCCTTCTCCTCGTACTTCTGGCCCTCGCCTTGTACTTCTAGCACCTTTTCGTGCCTTCCTAGTTCTTGCGGCGTTTCTGGGACTCACCGAGTACTCCCGGCCCTATATATTTCTGGCCCTTAGCTTTCACTCCTGGTGCTCATCGTGTATACAACTCAGCCTTCTCCGTTTTATTCTTGGGTCTTGCCTTGTGCCATCGCTCGCTGGCTGCCACGCTTTCTTTGCTCACAACATGTATTCATGACGCTTGCCGTATATTCATGGGCTTCATCATGAATTCATGGGCCAGGCCTTCCTCCCATTCTCACGAAGCTAAGAGGGTCATTTGCCAGTGTTCCCCGTCAGCAGCTGGGGCCGCGACCCTGGTGTGTCTCCCAGACCGCGAAGAGCCACTTGTTCAGTGCCGCTGACGGGAGGGGAGGACTGGTGACACATGTGCCTCCCGGGGAAGGAGGTGGGCGTGTCCACTACTGTCTTGTTGCTGACGAAGCCTCACTCGCACCCTTGAATCGATGGTGAGGAAGTGATCGATGTTGCAGCCGCCAAGCGCTTCGCCAACGCTGTGGCGTGACTGGGTGTTATAATGAGCATGTATCTTAATGGGAGAGCGTACGTCTATGTAACACTCTCTCTTTCTCCCTCTCTCCCTCTCTTTCTCTTTCTCTCTTTCTCTTGGACCTTGGGTCTGTGTGGTCTTTGTATCTATGTAACTCTCTCTCTCTATCTATCTATCTCTCCCTTTCTCTCTGAACCGATAAACAGGACCCAGGGGTCTTCGGGTTGCACCCTCCTGGACGGCGCCTGACAAGTTCAGACAAGGCTAAACTTACGACCATCTTCGAACTGGAGTGTTTTTCTTCTCCTTTTTCTTGTCTTATCGACGACCGCGGTGTGGTATTTCGTAGAAGTTTTCGCTGGAGGGAAAAAAGAAGAATTGTCCTGTGAGCTCCCGGAGTCCAGGGCAGGGTTCTCTCAGCGGGAGGCAGTTGTTACACGCGTCGAAAATACGTACAACCCAACAAAAGAGAAAAAAGGAGTCAAATTTTCTCGCAGTTTTAACAAACATTGTCGCGTTCCTGATGGTTTTACAACTACTACCACATGTTGTGGTGATCGTGGCGAAACTGTGTCTGGTACTGATCATATCTCTGTTACTTGTCTGTCGATTGATGAATCTGACTGTCTCTTGCCCACGAGCTTCGAGTTTAAACCCGTGTTCCTCTATGTTGTTCCTTCCTTCCCCCAGACCTGCAGAGAGGACCTGTCAGTCACTTTCATAACTTCTGAGAGAGAGAGAGAGAGAATACAAAGGAATTCAAACAGCCCCTGACCACTGGGTCCTAACGAGTCTGTTTCTAACGGTGGAAGAGAGCAGAAACTTACGGACTGTTGTGGCCGTAAGCTTAAAGAAGACTCGAAAACGCATCGTGTGGCTGAGGAGGTGCAAATGATGCCAGACGTGGACTCGAGGCGAAATACTACACCAAGTCTGTGCTTCGACAAGAGAGAGAGAGAGAGAGAGAGAGAGAGAGAGAGAGAGAGAGAGAGAGAGAGAGAGAGAGAGAGAGAATCGCTGCAGAAAAACTTCACCAAATTACTGCCAACTTTGGTTCGTGCGATTCCTTAAAGACGGCCCAAAGGAACTCTCGCTCCTTCTTTTGCAGTCAGTTGGGAACTTGGGTCCGGGCGAAGAAGCGCGATTCGAAAACTCGCTAACCCAAGAGCGCCTTATCGGGATCAAAATGAGAGTGTGTTGCACTAATTCGCGAACACAAAACGACCGGGTTATACCCCTCGCTGCTGTGACTTCAGCACTTTTACCTCGCTATGCGTGAACAAAGATCACATTTGAATATAACACAGACACACACACACACACTATAATCTGATCGCTGAATCAAAAAAGGGTTTAAAAAGGGAATATCATTTTAGGAGAGGAACAGAAGAGGTGACGACAGCTGCGTGTCAGCGGAGTAAACAGATCGTTCGTTTAACTTTAACACATGACTGACGGTCGTTCGCGAGTTGCAGGATTAGATGGAAAATGGGAAATTTCGGTCGCCTCGATGCCCTACTATTTGACCCCTTGGAGCTCCGATGGCGGGAGCATTTTTAACAGCGTACGTGTTGATGTGATTGATTATTCCCGGGCGCATTTACTGCCTCCACGATATCTCATCAGGACATGTCACTCAACGCTGGATCTGGTATACTGAGTTATTATTCTTTTAATGGACTTCCGTGGTGTATCGGTTAGCGTTCCTGGCCGTGACGCATTCAGGGGCTGCCTAGGGTCGAGCGCATTGGTTCGAATCCTGGTTGCGGCAGTCGGTCCACAGTCATCCGAGCCGTTCGTCCAACCTTAGGGGTTGGTCGATAAAAGGCTAGGGTATATATACATATCATTAATCAAATGGCCCTGATTAACGCCTCAGTTACCCGTGCCGTATAAATTAACCTTAAAAAAAATCTTCCAACTGAGAATAGAAGAAAAATAATTGGATATGTCCTTTTAATAAAGGAACGGCGAACCTTAAAACTACACCAGAACGAGAGCGCATCCCAAATGAAGCACTTCATAACCCAACAACACTCTTGGATCACTCCGCCTAACTCACGCCCCCTCCAGGTAAACTCCGTGCAACTCTGAACAACTCTCGGGGCGTCCTTCACTGCCCAGGAGGACTCGAGAGCAACATTCCACCTGCCCAAGATGACTGTAGCAGCAGCAGCAGTCTAGCCATCTCAGACAACATGGACGGACACACTCGGTACAAATACCCAGAGGTCAGCCAGCCCTGCGTGTCTGGACAACACCGTTCCTCACAGCGGGTCAAGTATCCGTCACGCGTGGAATATAATCGACGCAGTACAGAGAGAAAACAATTTGGTGATCAAAACAGAGACTTTGGCAGACTAAGAACACGAACTGATTACAAGGTAATTACCGTATATAATGATGTTCGGTGTGATAGCGTACAAGTGCACCCGAGAAGATGAATGCCATAAATTAGCTCGAGTGATGACGGTAATTAACGCAAGCGAGTGGAAGGGTTCTGTCAAGTGCTCCTGAAGGGACTGGAATAAACCTGGCCTAATTGGTGTGCCTCTGGACGCCTGGAGTCTACTTGAGTCACGTAGAGCCTTCCTGGGATTTGATCTTATGTTATCAAGAGTCTCCGTTCGTTGCAGTGATGTGATCCTGACTTCTGTGGAGTTCGATTCCATTCTGGTCTGCCTGGAAACTTCCTGAGGTGTATGGTACGTTCCAGGGTTGCTGGAAGTCTTGCGGAGTGTCTCTTAACTGTCTTAGGGTTGTCGAAAGTTGTTAGGAATGTTCCTGTGATCCGTGTTAGCGTACCTTCAACTGTATGAAGTCACCCTGGATGCGTGAATATTCTTTAAGTTACAAGAGCATTCCATGACCATAGGAAGTGTCTCCCGGCTCTGTGAGGTGTTCCTGGATTTTGTAAGGTTTTCTTGGGCTACATCGAGTGCCTCACTGGAAATTCTAAAATGTTCACGTGCCGAGCTGCGTGTGGAGCGTTCCTCTTATACAGAGTCCTGCTGAATGTGTTTGGGACTGAGTAAAATTTTCCGTGGCTTATTTAGATGCTCTTTGGCCCTTTCGTATTCCCTGAATTTCATGATAATTTTTTGTCCTATATGGAGAGTTTTTTCAGTTCTGTAGAGTGCTTTCTGGGGATCGTGAAAAGTCATCTATGTTGAGTATTTAAGAGTTGTGGAACACTGCGAATTTACTGGATGTGCGGCAATTGCCTGGTCAAGTGGAGTTTTTTCTGTGCTGTGTGGGATGTTCTTTGTCGATGTGGGGCATTCATGACATACGACGAGTATTTCTGGTGTATTTTGAGTGCTTTTGCGGTGAGTGAACAGTCCTCGCTTGAGATCAGTGTTCAGCGCATCTGTAAAGCATTTTTAAGCTGTGTCTCGAAGCTTGTGCTGAGTGTTTTTCTGGCGTGTGTAGAGTGATCCAAAGGTGCAAAGTCATTTTAGCTTGTATGGAGTGAGACAACGTTCGATGCACTTACACTAATCTGCATTTAGAAATAAAGCTTATCTTGCACTTCATGAAGGTTTAAAACTATAACTTACATCAAAAGAGCTGCCAATTGTATGGAAAATGTAGGTCAGCTTTAGAAAGGGAGTTTCACAGACAAAAGTAGCGTGAGAAAAGGAAAAGTATGATGTCCACGTATTAACCCTGAACAGTCTATTCGTGAGAAGAAGTCGAGTAGTGAGTAGATTCCGTGCCTTTCCTCACACCAATGATCGTGAACTTAACGATGAAACAGGAAGCTGAAGTTTGTATTTGGATGAAGAGAGACTACGTATATGAGTGTGTTGAGGGGGAAGGCATGGTTTCTGTATGAAGGAAGAGGCTTAGTAGCGAGAAAGGTGGTATATTTGTGTGGGGAAGAGAGAGAGAGAAAGAGATTTACGTGCACAACGAATGCGGCACGGAAGGCGTGTTATACTGGAACGAAGATGCGAGAGGAGACATGATGAGTTAAGTATGCTATAATGTCCTTGACAGAGCAGACGCGAGACGGTGGACCTAATGAGAGGATGGGCGTACGCGTGAGCGTGTGACTTGACCGACGACACACTGGGTATAACACACACGTAAATGATTCCTGGAAGTTTGAGGGAGCTGCCGCGTGGCATGCCGTGAGAGCGTGGGAGGAACACCCCTTCGTCGCGGAGCGTGCATACGAGTGTAGTGTGTAATGTCACCTTGCCACCTGCTGCAGCTGGTGTACACGAGTATAAGTGTGTGTGTGTGTGTGGTGACAGAGATCAAGGCTCGTCGAGACCAGCCGACCTCGGACTTCCCCCTCCACTCCAAGCTGTCCCTTCTAACATGAAAGACCCCCAACAGAACCAGAGACGCCTTTGCTTTTGATCCCGTCGGTGAGATTATGAAGGGAAATTAAACTTTCGTCACAGCTTTGATAATTGCTACGCCCCGGGGGAGCTAATTGGTAACCCCGCCGCCCCATCCCCCTGCTTCCAGAGGAGCTATGTGGAGGGAGTCTACGTGATGCGGCGTCGCGTGCTTGATACTTTGAGCAAACTTCCTCTCCTCTTCCACACACCACACCAGGTTAATGGACATGGTAGCGACTTGACTATCTAGTTTGTTTACGGCAACAATATCCTAACCTTCAAACATATTATCATTATCATTATTTTTATTATTATCATCAACAATATTGTTATTGTTACTGTTATTATCATTATTATCATTAATATCATTATTAACATTATTATTATTATTATTATTATTATTATTATTATTATTATTATCATTATCATTATTATCATCATCATTATTATTACTGTTATTAGTATTAGTATCATTACTATTATCATCATTATTATTATTACTATCATTATTATTATTATCATTATTATTATTGATAATCATTATTAGGGCTCAATCA
>JAYMFT010137976.1:0-12891 GCA_038088735.1 Panulirus argus
CATACATACGCATGCACATATGCACATGTACATATTTAGACTTGCTCGCCCTCATCCACTCCTGATGCCACCCTGCCCCACGGGAAATATCTTTAGCGAGGTAGCGTCAAGAACAGAGCCTTAGAGGGAAAATCCACACTTGGCCACTTTCTCTGTTCCTTCCCTTGGAAAGTAAGAACTGGAGGGGAGGATTTCCAGCCCCCTCCCCCCTCCCTTTTTTTTGTCGCCTTCTACGATATGCTGGGAATACTTGAGAAATATTCTTTTTCCCCTTATCCCCAAACGACTCAGAATCACTCTTCACATATCCAGGGTCTAATTCGTCATCCTGATATTCAACGATGTAGCTCAAAAAACCTCCCCCGTCGACGGGATTAACTAGCCACACTTATGAAAAAACTCTCCTTGTCATTCGCACCTCATCCTTCTCCTTTCGGCTGCCTTGTTCAAGGTTAGATAGTCGGTTGGTTGATTGGGTCTTAGGCCTAACAATTTACCAGGATCATTACGGCCGTCAACGTCAAGCTGCTACACATCCGCCAGCCGTAAAGTCTGTACACCTTCTTGAGGTGTTTAGGATTATTCTAAAACCACATGCACTCCTACTTTGTATTTGACCTACACGTAAGTATTACTACTTTAATAGTCTAGACAGGATTTATACATTCTTTTTTTCCTTTTACTTCTTTTGGAAGATCAGTGAGTCTCCACGGGTGATGCTTCTGCTTCTCCTGAGCGCATATAATGAGGTAATTAATGCGGGAATGGAGATTGACACGTGCGTCCCCTCTTTTTCCAAGACATGTTCCCTTCTTCTCGTCTGCGGTTCAGCCATTCCTGTTCTCAGGCCATTTTGGCCAAGGATCTGACGCATCGGTCAGGAGGGTTTTGAAAAAAAAGCGCCTCCTTTCCTCCAGCTCACATTCAGCTTTCATTTCCGCTCGAAGTCATTGCAAATATGCTACCCCCTGAAGCGAGGTCTTCACTCAATCTAAAAGGAAACGTCACAACCTCTTTCATTCTTCCTCTGATTGGTCTCTCTGACCTTGAGCCAAAAGCTTCTCTAAGATCGCCTCTCCGGCTCATACCTTTCCTTGGCTTGTCTCATTCGACGGTGCTGTAGCTGTCTCTTCCAGTGACAAAGCAGGTCATTATTTTTTTTCCCCTCGGTTCTCTTTTCTCTTTTCTGTCCATCTTTGATGACTCTAGCATTCATTCAGCCTTCGACGGACCTTTTACTGATCCTGCAACTCCTCAACAATATGCAATTTCGTGAAGTCCATTACTGATCATACAACCCTTCAACATAATCTATTCTCACTAAGTCCCAATGCACTTCTCTCTCTCTCTCTCTCTCTCTCTCTCTCTCTCTCTCTCTCTCTCTCTCTGGACACGATCAAGGGGTATGAACCAGTTGACATCACTCTCTCATGCTCTCAAGGAACACGCGCTTCAGAACTTGCGCCGTTGCTCTTTCGTCTGCTCCTCTTTCCTTAAATGGCAACAGTTTCCCCTCTTCGGAATCGTTCATTTGTATAGACTGTCCCAAAGCAGGGCGAACATTCTAACCCTTACAGTCATCACCCTGTTTCTCTGGCTTCTATAATTTCCAAAGAATGTGCATCTTTATCAAACTCCCGTTTCCCTGAGCGTCTTGTATCTCACACATGAAACAAATCTCCTTCCGGCATATTAATCCTGTGAGGCATTTTTTTTCTACCTGTTCTCCATCCGGCTTGTTGCCGGAGGGAGTGGAGGGTGAGGAGAAAGTCTTTGCTATGCCATCATTTTCCTCTTCTCCTTTTAAGGGGACTGAATTTTTCCCTTTATCATTTAAGTTGTGTTATGGCCAGACCACCTCGCCCGGACCTCGGGTCTGTGTGGTCCGTGTACCTAGGTAACACTCTATTCTCTGACTATCCGCATGGCTTTCTATCTTTCTGATGCCTGATCTTCCTTTCCGAGAGTCTCTGGGGAACCTTACATTGTAATCTATGATATATCGTGAGATTCTGACAAGGTGTGGCATCATCAGGGGGTCTGATTTCTACTCTCTTGTCTTTGGGCTTTCTTTCCCTCTATTCATTCAAATATCCCCTCCCTTCTGGCTGGTCTAGTTTAGCATCTTTTAATGGATTAATCTCTCCCTTCTTTCGCTTTTAGTAGCAGCGTCCCTAAAGGATGTGTTCTGTCTCCTATGTTTCTGTTCATTTTTCATCAACGATAGCCTCTCTTCAACAGAAAACGAAGCAGAATCATGCGCAGGCGAAACAATACTGCATTCCTTCAAATCCCCTTCATTTTTTCCCTCTTGCATTACGTTTCTTTTCATCATAACTCTCTCTATAACCGTAGAATTGGATAGGATTCCTAAGAAGGGCAAACAAAACCTAGTTAGATCTAATGTTTTTAAACATGTGTCACATTTTTAATGAGACTGTATGTCGTCTTATAACCATCCTTAACACCTGAAGATGGTCTTGCTTATTTTTCGGTTTGGTAAATATAATTTGAAGACGACGGACGGCTTTAATGACGCTGGCAGTCTATATATCAAAAGCCCATACATCCAACTTTTCCATTAAACTTTTATTTCTAACCATACACCATTCTGAAATCTCTTACGTTTTTCATTTCATATCCTTAACTGTTTTCTTACCACTTGAACTCGTTTAGAATTAGTGGAAATTTGAAAACTTCTTTGAACTTTACGACGTGAGATGAGTATGATCTCTGGTTTGAGGTCAATCAATACACTAATACGTTTTGAAACAGTTCATTTGCTCTAGTATGCTTTTTGCGATGTCCAAAATGTAAGTAAAGAAAATGCCTTTGCTAGTACTAACTTTGTGAACTCTATAATACAAGATATTAGATCAAATATTTACGAGAAATTGTATACTGCCCTTTTTGTTTAGGTAGAAGAGAGAAAGATCCTGGAGCTAAACAACTGGTGAACCTACATTCCAGTGTAGCCTAATTGGATTCCTTACCCGAAGACTAATCTGTCTGAATCAGGACACAAACAGCTAATAACTCAATCATCAAATAAGGCATAATAGAAAATTATGTAAATGATCAAATAACACCTCTGCTAAACCCCTGTAGTGTGATACTGGACCATCTTCTTTTCCAGAAAAAAAAAGAAGAGAACATAACTAATTGCAACTGGAATTACCAAACATTAACTACGGTTTCTGATGGGACTAAACTGGAAATTCAGTTTCGTGTCTGGCTGAACTCTAACTACAGCTTCGGATTTTGCTACATGTAATTCAAAACTTTTAATTCAGACTATGACTGAACAAACTCGGCGTGAAAGCGCAAAATTTAAAAACAGATACACATTTCAGCTAATCATTTCATGTGGAACTCTGAAAGGTAATTTCAAATAAACCCTTGAAAAGATTAATCCAACTGGTTAAAAAAAATATGTAAAAATTTCCCCACATGTGAACATACTGAGTGACAGACCACATAATGATCACAGTGGAAGTGCATGTGGTCTAGGAATTATGCTTAACACCAAGAAAGAAAAGTTTTCAAGATTGCTCAGATAGTGGATGTCGTAACCTCACCTTCACGGCTTTAAAGACCCCTGGCAAGTGATATGTAGGCCTAAAGCCCACACAACCAACCAACATTGTCAAAAGGATACAAAAAAGGAGTATTCCCCATGTACACTTGCGACCGGTGATTACTCCTATTTCCACTTTGATTCCGCCTCTTTAGAATTAGAAATCTTTGATGAAACTCACTACCTCTTCCTCAAGAGCAATCTTAAAGGACTTTAGTATCCACGACAAATTTGGAACTGCTCTTTTCAATCTTCTCTTCTCTTTAAACTTACCGTACAAAATGCTTCCGAGAACTCGAAACACTGACTCATCCTCGTGTGTCTATACATGAACATTAAACGTCGTGATGCTACTGAACGATGCTGCCAGCAATACCCGCAATATCGAGAAAAGCATCACTTTGTTTCGCGGTGATTTTCAATGTGTTTTACGATTTCGGGAAGAATGACCACTTACTCGTCAATCACCGTGAAATCCGAAACCCAAGCACAGCAGGGATATTCCCCTCAGCCAGCCCAGCTGGGCTCTGTCGTCCCCTGTGTATCCGTGTCAGACGAAGTCACCAACGCCCTTGGTTGGTTGGTTGGTTGGTTGGTAGTTTGGGTTCTAAGCCTATCAGCTGCCAGGGTCATTAAGGCCGTCAGCGTCAAGCCACAACATCCACCAACCGTAAAGATCTTTAACACCTTCTTCGGGTGTTAAATATAATTCTAAGACCAAATGCACTCTCACAATGCATGGGGCCCATGACCAACGCCCTTGAAGTAAATATTCAATAAAAACTCCTTTGTACTCGCTAAGGATAATGGGATCCGATGGGAGAGCGAAATTCATCTTTGTGGTATAAACTTCCATTTTAAGCAATCGTCATAGTAAGGAACCATTTCAGTTCCTAAAATGCTATGAATGTTTGACACTAATGCCCTTAACGATTTGCAAAATCGACCAAGTATCCATAATGTTAAGCGCCTATATAAAGAAAACGTGTTACGTCCCTCCCACCCGTACTGTACAGTTCAACATTTGGTTCTGAATATCGCATCTTGACGCTGTTGGAGACTATATAGATCCATACATCGTTTTAAAATCTTTGGAGTCATGCTTGTAGGTCCTTTATATCACCTTCAAAGTCACTGGCGTTATCGTAGTGGGTTTACTCATTTGTTTATCAACACTGGATTAGAAACACCAGTGGGTCTGCACATCCCATTCTCGTTGACAGGTCTTATAATGATAAATGGGTCTAAGTGTTGCTTTAATGTCACTGGAATTATACTGGGGATTTGGCATAATCCTTTACCATTGGGACAATGGTAACGGATCTATTTCTTTATTGTCATTGTAATAGTGCTATAGCACGTAGGTCCACATTTTCCTTTATTGCTATTGGCATTACGCCAGTCAACCCAGAAACGCCTTTATTCTCGTTGGAATATAACTAGTATCTGCACATATCACTTTATTGTCACAATAAATTTTTTTCTACATTCTCACATGACTTTATTGCTACGCCTCTGGCCTTACTGCTACTGAATACTGTCACCGGTTTTACATTTCTCTTTATTTGTCGGTTCTGTAAATCTTTTTGAACCAAATATAGTTTTACTTTAACTTGAAGGTCACTGGGTTTCTGTTATGTTTTTCTAGTGCGTTTAGCATATGGCTAATAGATCTGCTCATTGCTTTATTCTCTACGATGAGATAATGTCAATTTGCCCTTTTGTGTCACCAAAATGAATACAGAGAGTCTATGTACGTCTTTATTATCATTGATATGATATTAGGATGATTCTATTTCGCTTTACTGACCCTAGATAACGCTGGCGGGTCGGCATACATCGCTTTATTTAATGATTCACTTCAAGTTTTCACTTCTTCATCAGCTTCCGCTTCTTCCATCGTGTTTACCTCGCGTCATCCCCCGTTCCCTGGTTAATGGACGGTCACCGAAGACACGATTATTTCCCCCTGTAATAAGGTCATAAATCTGGAAATGCAAAAATCTAATGCGGTGGAAAATAAGGCAACGTGGTTTACTTCCCGGCGGGTAACGAGATGCCAGGAATATTTAGTTCATGTGTTTGTCATGAGCCATGGACGCTGAGAGAGGCTAACGCTAGGAGAAAATTACGACGGTATCTTGTGTAACAACACGAGTGAAGAGCCAACACCAAAGTACGATCCTATGCGTTACGCATTATATATATATATATACATATATATATATATATATATATATATATATATATATATATATATATATACTCCATACTTGTGTACTGTTTCCCGCGTTAACGAGGTAGCGCCAGTAATAGATGACGAAAGCCCGCATTCCTAAACATGCATTCTCTTGCTGTCATGTGCATTGCAGCGATGCCACATCCCTCTACCCAGAAACAGGCACCACAGACACCTTCATGACTTCTCCCTGCCGTTTCATGTGTAGTCTATTCACGGCACGTCGACCCCTGTATACCACAGCGTTCCAATTCACGCCGTCCTGTGCACCTTTCATCCTCCTGCATGTTGAGGCCTTGGTCTCTAAAAATGCATTTTCACTCCATCCTTCTGTCTCCAGTTTGGTCTCTCATTTCTCCTTTTCTCCTCCACTTCTGACATACTGATCCTCTTTGCCAACCTCTCCTCACTAATTCTATCCATACGTCCAAACCATTTCAGCACACCCTCTTCTGCTCTTTCAACCACCCTTCTTATTACCATACCTCGCTCTCACCCTTTCATTACTTACCCAATGAAGTCACCTCACACCACATATTGTCTTCAAACATTTCATTTCTAAAACATCTACCCTTCTCTGCACATCCTCATCTCTTGCCGAAGTCTCGCATTCATACGACATCGGTGAAAAAACTACGTACACCTTCAAACATATCCATTTTCGCCCTCTCAACGTTCGAACTACACAGGTAGAGGATTGCTGAGTGTACCTGGTGAGTTGTTTAGGAATGGTGACAGAGAGGTTGAAAGCATGTACAGAGCATCAGACTGGGGAGGAACTATGTTGTTTGAGGGGTGGAAGAGGATGTGTGACCCGGGTGTTTGTTTTGAAGAATGTCTCTGAGAAATACTTAGAGAAACGGAAAGCTTTTTATGTAACATTAATAGATCTGGAGAAAGCCTATGATAGGGTTGATAGAGATGCCTTGTGGAAGGTCTTCGAATATACAGTGCAGGAGGAGAGTTACTAGAATGCAAAGGAATACAAAGGAGTTCAAGCAGCAACAGATTACTGATGGCGATCTCAACGGAAATTTGTCTGTGATCACGTGTATCAAAACTTTTCACTAACTTCAGCATCAGTAACGAGATCCTCAGCTGTATTAATAACTAATTTTGATATATTCTTGTCGCGAGTAAGTCTCTCGGCTAGATGGATTAGGGCACAAGCAAATTTAGGTGGGGTCTACGGAGTGATAAGTTTCTTTTATGAGGCATGTGTGCGAGCAGTAAGTGAGGAGAATGAGTGTTCCCAGATGAAGGCTGGTATACAGCAGCGATGTGTGATGTCCCCATGGCTGTTCAATTTGTTTGTGGGTTGGGTGGTGAGGGAGTTAAATGCAAGGGGTCTTGAAGAGAGGGGCGAGTATGTTTGAAGTCTTAGAAGTGAGTAGCGTGTTGTTTGCTGATGACACAGCACTGGTGGTAGATCTGAACGAAAGACTGCAAAAGTCGTTGACTGAGTTTAGGAGAGTGTGTGAATGAGAAAGCAAGGTCATTAGGTTCAGCAGCGCAGAGGGACTGGTCAGTTGGGGGTGTGAGTCTGAAAGGAGAAAACTTGGAAGAAGTGAACCGCTTCAGACACCTAAAAGTGAATTCGACAGCTAATGGGAAAGTGAGTCATACGGTGAGTGAGGGGGCGAAGGTTCTGGGAGTATTGAGAAATGTGTGGAGAGAGAGATCGTTATCCTGGAGGGCGAAAACGGGTATGTTTGAAGGTACAATAGTCCTAATAAGGTTGTATGGATGCGAGCACAAGCTAAAGATGAGGCTATTCAGAGTTGGGCAGATGTGTTGGAAAATTAAATGTTTGAGGACAATATGTGGTGTGAGGTGGTTTGATCGAGTAAATAATGAGAGGGTAGGAGAGTTGTGTGGTTATAAAATGAGCGTGTTTCAGAGAGATGAAGAAGGTGTGCTGAAATGGTTTGAACATATGGAGAGAATGATAGAGGAGAGGTTGACAAAGAAGACATTTGTATGAGAGGTGGAGGGAACAAGGAAAAGCGGGAGACCGTACTGGAGGTGGAAGAATGGAGCGAAAAAAATTGCGTGTGATAGGGGCCTGAACATGCTGAAAGGCGTGCACGATATGAGGTGAATTGGCACGATGTGGTATACCGGGGTCGACGTGCTGTCAGTGGACTGAACCAAAGCAATGTGAAACGTCTGGGGTAAACCATGGAAAGGTTTGTGGGGCCTGGATGTGGATAGGGAGCTGTAATTTCGGTGCATTGCACATGACAGCTAGAGAATGGATTTCAGCGGATGCAGCTTTCTTCGTCTGTTCCTTTCGCTACCTCCATAACGCGGGAAACGGCGATCGAGTATGGAAATATATATATATTCCTCCTCTCCTCCAACTGGCACACACACCTAACTCTCTTACTCTCTCGGTAAAAACTCTTCACTGCTTTTAGTAGCTTTTCTCCCACACCTTCCATTCGGAACACCTTCCACTTACCGGCTCTATGAATCCTAGCACACGCTTTCTCCAGATCCATGAACGCCACTTACAGAACCTTCTGTTTCGCAAAAGCACGTCTGTAAGAAGTTCCATAACAAGGAGCTAGATGGAGCCAGTCAAGCAATGCCTGTGTACGAAGGTAAAGACGTCAAAGGTGGCGGTGTAGTAACATGGCGTGATGACAAGGTATCGAGTGTAGCAGAGTGTAGAATGAGAGAAGTAACACGAGTACAAACAGCAATGCGGAGTTTGGTTAAAGTTGATCTTTTGAGGGATGTGGCTATGTGGACCGGGTTTTTTTCTTTTTTTTTTTTTGCCGGGAGGAAGACGTCAGGAAATATTCGAGCACTGAAGCATAAGCTTTCATGAATTCTGAAACTACATATCGCAGAACTCGTAGAAACATCATGTGTACAAGCTAGGAAGACATGGCTTTCAGACGGAAAAAGAAAAATGGTATAAAGAACTTTTACCGGAGAGTGTGGCGTGTCAGGACAACCTTTGGAATAGGTAAGTAGTTCCGGGTTGTGGATGGGATGAGGCAGAGATCTGCGATATATCCACTGGTCTATACAGGGCATGTAGGTAATGCTGTGAGAGGCTGCAGCAAGACCATAAACTTGGAGACTCTGCAGTTTTTGATGAAATGATGGGGGGGTATGGAGGCTGAGGAAGCTGGAATGAGAACAAAGCTGTGTCAGTGGATGAAGAGATGTAACCATTATCGGGTTTTATAAACGAATTTGTTAAAATAAGATAAGAAAAAAAAAGAAGACTGTCAAGCAGTGTAAGGTAACTCTGTGATGAAAAGTGGTAAACTACAGATGGCGGGAAGTCTGCAGGAAGGTTCAGACTTTCAAATATATAAGAAGGACTCTCTCTTCTTCTTTAAAAGATGGCTGAACAGACACCGAAATCTCGGAGAGTGTATCGACAGACGGCAGAAGTGTTGGTGGACTGAGAGACATCGTGAAGCCTCAGATGTGGTGGGATCATGCCAGAGTATGTATGAACAGAAGGTCTGAGAGATCCCAGGCGATGAGGAGAGTGAGGGGCATACGTGAGTGAGTGTGAGGTGTGATACAGGAAGGGACTGATCAGGTGAAGAAAGATGATGTTCTGTGGACAAATGAAAACGAAAGAAGGGTGGTGGTCGATGGACTGTGATGACATGTTGGGGCAAAAGAGGGAGAAGAGGAAATAGGGAGGATCTGACGAGGGAGTATATATTCTCGATGGTAAGAAGGGCAAGAGGGATGGGAGGGTTGGTGACCTAGGAGGACTGTTGAGAAATATGCAAGATTAAGGGCGTGTGAGGCCGACTTTTTACGAGCCACGCTGTTGGAATATTAGGTTTCAGAATGATCACCTGTTAACTTCAAGAGGTTGATGCGCTCTCAGATGTTTTCGTCCTTGTGTCATATTACGTAACAGTGAAAGTGTCAAGATCGTTTTTGTGCTGTGTGTTCACATATACACGTTCCCTTACCGTGTTTGTCTCTAACCAAATAGCAACTCTCCCCCAAGAAGAGATAAAAGTTAAAGCAAACGTTATTTCTAAATTATCATCATTCACGTCTTCTTCATTACTGATGTTCTTCCTTTCCAAAGGTGAGCACCCAAATTACTCCTGCACAATGGTTCAGGTATTCGAAACACACTACGTACGACTTAGGATACTCCGGACCCACACGGACTCCCGACGAGTACCTGAGTCCTAACATCGCCTGTTGAAGCGGAGGATATCTTGTCCTGTACTTTCATCTAAATACGCAAAGATTACTAGTCCCGTAATCACTCTAAATGACCAGTAATTACGGGTGGTTCATGTAAACATTCTCAGTACTTGGGATTCGAACGTGCTTTGTTAGTATATTCTCGAAGCTTCATTACTCTTTTCCAAGTGGACTCGGCGCAAAGCCCTTGGGACCGAGATGAATAGCCAACACTAAGAAGCCTTTGGAAAAATAGAACAATAATAAATAGACTGTGTCTGGATGGCACGCCACTGGCTACACCTTCCCTTTCATTACGTATTCATGCAATCCTCAATACAGTGAATTGCATTTAGTCGGGCACTTCAAGGCAATTATGCAAATTACATCCTGAAATGATGTGGACGAAGGTTAAATAGAGGCGGGAAAACCCGAGTCCGACCACTTGTTGATGGCAGAGCAGCCGCTCCATCCGCACACAACATGGCATTAGTTAAGTGCATGTTAAGTGCGTGTACTTATGTATCAGGGATTTAATGTATGTGACGGTTTCTCAAAGAGTGTGTACACAAGCTCGTATGTAAGTGTAAGTACCTTTATGTACTGTACGGGAAGAGAGTTTCACACTCGTGGGGGGCCCCATCTACGGACACTCTGTTACCATATAAATCTCTTCATTTTTGTATGCTGTCTGTATTTACAGTTTCATGATCAAGTCCATTCATCAATCAATCTTACACATTGAAAGTACTTCTTGTATTTCTAATTAGTTTCTCGCTTAACTTTACATTGTAATATCTGATTGTTCTAGCCTTATGTTTTTCCAAGAACCGTTCGCTTCATAAAACTGATTTGCAAAGAGAATGGGTGTGTGATAAAGGGGCTCCTCATTCTCCCCCTCTTCTTTAGGGTCTTAAAAAACCTTTCGCTTGTAACTCAGCTCTCTTGATTCTGGTTCCATACACGCTGAACCTTTTCACTATTAGCTCCTTGTGCTTCCTTCAGTTCGGTGACCAAACTTGAGAGGTATGTACAACTCTTGGCTTACTTTAGGATGTGATTAGCTAGCATAAAGTTTTCTTCACCCATCAGAATGCTCTTCTGATACTTGCCAACAGAAAGTTTGTCTCCTTTGCTGTTATCCCAAGGTGGGACTCTGGCGACAGGCGAGGAACGATGTCTGCTCCCACTCCCCTGTCGTAGAGAGATTCCTTCAACCTAATACCTACATGATGATGTTCATATCGAGGCTTCTTTTTTTTCACTGTATCCTATCCTCACTACCTTGTATATCATTGGGGCGAATTTCATGAACTTTAGATTAAGCCAGCTTTGGAGCTTGTCCACTCTAAGTTCCCTTGCAGGATCATGCAATCCTCCATCGCTGCTGAGTTCCCACGTGACTTCGGCACCATCCGCAAAAATAAGCATTCAGGTGGGAGTTCAATCCTTCTGGCAAGTCATTCACATAGATCAGAAGGAGCGTCGGTCTCAGAGGAGAACCCTGCAGAACGCCGATGGTGACCTCAACCCCAATCGAGGAGACTCCACTGTCTGTGTCCTTCGTTCTCTACCACGAGGATAATCTTTCCACCTAAGTAGCCTGCCTCTCATTCCTGCCTGAAGACCCAGTGTCCTTTCCAGCCTCGTACGTGGTCAGCGTCACACGTTTCCTGGCAGTCCGGATAACAGGCAACCCACACAGCCTTCTCTTCTGTCTACAACGGAGCTCACTCCCTCTTAGACGTCCAACAATCTCGTCACACATGAGCTCCAAACCCTAGAACCCTGCTGGATCTCACTTAGGTAATTTCTCTCTTGCAATTAGTCATCCAAATGCTTTCTGCTTATCTCTTCCAGTAGTTTACAGATCACATTCGTTAGGAAGGCCTGTCTGGAGTTCATCATATCCTCCAGGTTTCCTTTCTTAAAGGAGCGTGTGTGTAATAACTTCTTTACACTGTACGGGGAGGGAGGGAGTTCTATATTCGTTGGCCCAAAACCTTAAACATTCCCTGCTACCATGCAGCTTTTTAAGCTTCTGTATGCTGGTCACATTCTCTGTCACAACTCAGTCTGTATCATTCCTCCACTAATCTCATGCTATAGATACTTCTTTACATCCCTTCTAGCAAGCTTGTTTAAGTTCATGTCATTATCTCACGTTAATTGGATGTCCCAGTACAACAGAAATTAATTATGCTAATGATTTACCAAATGACACATCACCAATGTACGTAGGTGAGAAAAGTCATACAAATTTTCATGCAATAGTCTGTTGTTAAATGCACACACATCCTTATTCTATTCGAGTAAATCACCCGCCGCTCCCTATGATACTAAATGGAGGGAGATTGACAAGATTTATACTCGATGCTCGGATTTTCATGCTCTAAATGTAGATGGGAGTGGATTATCCTTTCCTCACGGTTAATCCCGTGTGAGGTGGGTGAATCATATTTCCACCAGTTATGACAACACGCATTTCGGTTTCATGTGTTATATGGTTGACTTAAATAATTGGGCAAAGTTTGCACCATTTTCGCATTTTGATAAACTAGTTGGTCGTGAGAGAATAATGCAATACGATATGGATAAAAGAAGGACAATTCAGCTTGGCAGGATTGGGAAAACATTGTTTACTGATAAGAACATTCCTTTTTGTCTGGATGGGAGGAACGATATCTCATCTAAGGAAGAGAAGCATTCTGTCCCACCGGAAGAAACAATTTTTGTAGGGAAAGCATCTCTAAGGAGGAGAAATATCTGTTGTAAAGAAGGTTCTTCATTTATAAGATGAAAAAAAAAATCGTAAAATAGCTCAAGATAAATGTATATATATATATATATATATATATATATATATATATATATATATATACGTGTGTGTGTG
>JAYMFT010137987.1:0-12891 GCA_038088735.1 Panulirus argus
ACCTGATGGTCTGTGACGAGGTCATCTGCTGGAGGACAGTACATAGGAAGGACAGATAAGAGAAGACCTGATGGTCTGTGACGAGGTCATCTGCTGGAGGACAGTACATAGGAAGGACAGATAAGAGAAGACCTGATGGTCTATGACGAGGTCTTCTGTTGGAGGACAGTACATAGGAAGGACAGATAAGAGAAGACCTGATGGTCTGTGACGAGGTCACCTGCTGGAGGACAGGAATAGAACCCTGCATTCCTAATGTAATGGACACCGGAAAACAAGTTAGGAAACGTTGTGGAGAAGTTAAGGTACTGAACTTCTCTAGATCGGTATTCTAACTTCATTTCCTGCTGTGCCCGTTCTCTAGAACGGCACGGTGACTTCAGGCACTGGTTTACCCTTCCCCTAGAGAGGTACGCTGGCTTCAAGCACAGGTTTACCCTTCCTATAAAAGGATACAGTGGCTTCAAGCACTGGTTTACCTCTCCTCTGAAAGGGTATACTGTCTTCAAACTACTGGTTTACCCTCTAGAACAACGCTGTGGCTTCAAGCACTGGTTTACCTCTCCTCTGAAAGGGTATGCTGTCTTCAAAGCAGTGGTTTACCGTTCCCCTAGAACAACGCTTTGGCTTCAAGCACTGGTTTACCTCTCCTCTGAAAGGGTATGCTGTCTTCAAACTACTGGTTTACCCTCTAGAACAACGCTTTGGCTTCAAGCACTGGTTTACTCCCTCCATGACAGCGTCAGATGTCTTCAAGCGCTGGTTTACTCCTTACGTACAACGGCGCAGTGGGTTTAAGCCTCGGTTTACCTTTTTCTCCTTGGACGGGTACACTTGCGTCTGTTCCCGAGGCCTCCTTGCCCCTGGTGGGGAGTGGGGGTGGGGGAGATTCGAGGCTCGTGACATTTGAAATGTGCGTGTAGTGCGCCATATTATTATCTGTGCCGTAAGGTCCGGGAAACTACTTCGACATTTTTTTTTTTTTTTACCGATTTCAAATGCGTGGGAGATGCTGTTTCTCTCTCTCTCTCTCTCTCTCTCTCTCTCTCTCTCTCTCTCTCGTGACGAGACAGTGCAGTATGGGATGTACTCATCCACCTCCCCTCCTCCGTAACCCTTGGTACACTACGTCTGACACACGCACACACACACACACACACACACACCCACACACACACCCACACACACACGTACGTATTTAAAGTCTGTATTGTATTGTGACGTAAGTATTGGCCGCGGCGGTGGGTTGCCTGCGCTGCCGGTAATGGCTTGGGGTTTCATAAAACACGTAAAAAGTCGCAGCTTTTTAAGCCATTTCCACCCCCACAAGCTTTAAAAGGCCCCCCCCCCCCCGCGGAAGGTAATTAGATTTGAAATGTCATTAGCCGTTAATTAAGTCCTTTTTAGAAAGGGAACATAGTTTTTGAAAAGCTGGATTTAAATCGGCAGCAAAACTTCGCTCCTCATTAGTCTCTTATGATGAACAATTTAACAGGCCGAGCACGACGGAACGACCCGCCTTGAACGCGGCGGTACGACCCGCCTTGAGCGCGGTGGGACGACCTTAGAACACGACGGTACGATTATTGAGCACGACGGTACGACCTTTGAGCAAGGTGGTACGACCCTTGAGCACGGCGGTACGACCCTAGAGCACGACGGTACGACCCTTGAGCACGGTGGAACGACCCTTGAGCACGGTGGAACGACCCTTGAGCACGGCGGTACGACTGTTGGGTATGACGTCCTTGGCCTCTGACCTGACTCTTTAAAGCCACGTCACAGGACTGTCCTTTGTACCCCGGGGTCGTACCGTCGTACTTGAGAGTCGTACCTTCGTGTTTGCGGGTCGTAGCGTCGTGCTTGAGGGTCCGTACCGTCGTGTTTGAAGGGGTCGTACCGTCGTGCTTGAGGGTCGTATCGTCATGCTCAGGGATCCGTACCGTCCTACTTGAGGGTCGTACCGTCGTGCTTGAAGGTCGTACCATCGTGTTTGAGGGTCGTACCATCCTGTTTGAGGGTCGTAGCGTCGTTTTTGAAGTTCACACCGCCGTTCTGAACAGTTTAAGGTGAGGAGGACGATAGGTGTTTATTTTACACACACACACACACACACACACACACACACACACATATACACGTTCCAGTCAGTCACTGTGGGGAAGTAATGGTGGGACGGAGGGCCCTGTGTGATCGACAAGCCCAGCCGGGGGAACGACGCGGGAAAATGAACGCCGTTTGCGCTGTAGTGACTCGAGGATATTGTCCTGACTGCGCTGTGGGGTGTGTGGGATTCACTCCTTTGCCATGTTGTGGAGGGGGGGTTGTTCCGTGTGTGTGTGTGTGTGTGGGAGGGGGGTTATTAATTGTGTGTTTGGGATGTATTTTTTTTTTTATATATAATGCTAGAGGCTCCAGTCAAGGGCTTAAGTCCACATCAAGGCCAGGGCCTTACTTAAAATTTAAAAAGGTTTGATTTAAGGGAGAAAGAAGAGATGGGGGTAAAGTATTTAAAGAATTTTGGAAGAGGAAACCCCCTGTCTTTTTTTTAAAATTGCCGGGTCATAGTTGTTAGGAAGGACATGAAAAGGGCTGAGAGTTCCAAAGCTTGGAGGTATAGGGAAAGATACAGTTATCAAAGTGGCCCACTCTCGAGTTGCCAACGGCCACACAAGTATCCATTACTCCTATTATTATTATTATTATTATTATTATTATTATTATTATTATTATTATTTTACCAGTGTCTTCTATATTCTTCACATACAGCAATACACCACACGTTTCACCGTATACTTCTCTACACACCTTATCATACATTTCACCATATAGCTCAATACACACTTCAAAGTATCCTTCACTGCGTTGCCATTCACTTCATCATACACCTCCATACACTTTGCTATACACTTCCCCATGCTTCTCCAAGTTCCTGACCATGCTACGGAAAGGGGGTTACGTAGAATGAAAATTATTCAGATCTGTGTTACGAAAAATGAAGATTTTTTTCCGAAACATGATTTAAACAGGAGAAAAAAGTTGACTCTTGTAACTGGACATTTTTCACTCTCTGTGATAATGAACATTGAACATCTGTATTTTTCGTCAGATTAATCTGCATGCATTTCTCATTATTCATATCGCGCCCCGTCCTGTCCAGGATGTAGTGATTCGGTGAAGTGGGTCAGTGTTTGAAGCGTGTGGTGAATAATGTTGAAATGTGTGGTAGTACATGGTCATACGCGTGGTGAAGTATACGGTGGTCTGTAGGGAAGTATATGGTGAGATGTGTGGTGAATCATGTGTAGTGAAGAAGTGTGTGCTGAAGCGATGGTATCAGTATAGGGAGAATGCAATAATGTTTGGTCGATTATGGTAACGCACCGCGGGGGCCCTGTATCCATAACGATGCCTCGGCTGTTCAGAAGAGCAGCCGATATATCATACGTAGGTCACCAAGGTCATTTGAACATGAACCCGTGCACCGAACAGAGACAGCAAGTCGTAGGAAGTAATCTGTGTGCATTTCTGTGTGGGGAGAGTCCTGGGCACTTGAGCAGTAAGCGCCCACTGTCTTCAGCGTCGTAGCTGCGTCTCGGGCAAAAAAAGAGAAAAAAAAGGGGGGTCTAGAGATACGTTGAATCGATGTTTTGGTGGTGGTGTAGGGATGACGAGGAGTGATGCCCAGAACGCAGACGAGAAAGTGTAACTCGTGCATGTCTGGGGAGTGGGGTTTTCGGATGGGTATATGACGTTATTAGATTAGGGAAGGCAGCTGCTTAGTGTGCTTGTCGGGTCACTTCGGTGTTTGTGTGTTTTGACAGTGTTATTGTGTGTGTGTGTGTGTGTGTGTTTGTGGGGGGGGATGGGGGGTGTTGGCTGTCAGTATAGGTTCCCGCAGTGTAAGGCTCTGGGGTAAGCTTTTTATTTCACTTTGGGGACTGGCGGTTAGTTCTGAAGTGAATTGGTTGGAGAGAGTCTAATGCTGTTGCAAGAGACCTGAGTGCCGAGCATATATTGAGGTGAGATTGTATTGTATATATATATATATATATGCGGAACTATAATATTTTCCGTGACACATTTCATATTATTTACAGTGTTGTTTTACCCAGGAAAATCAGGATTCGAGAGGGAACCCACAATATTTTTTGTCCTCTTGATTCGCGTTATTGTGAATGGTAATTGAAAATAAATGACCTGCGGGGAATCTGGCGTTTTGGGATATTTCCTGGAGGGGCAGAGACGCGGGTTAACCCGCGCATCAGAATTCATTTATGCTGCACCCGCGCGCGGGTATAATACCCGCTCCTCCTCCTCCTCCTCCTCCTCCTCTTCCCTGGGTAAAATCTAGATTCCTTTTCCTTCGAGTGGTTCGTATTTGACCTTTGACCTTGTTAGTTGTCGTTTCGTGTGTTTTTTGGCTGTTATAAAGGAGGAGAGGGAGGGAGGGAGGGAGGCGAGGGGAGGGGAGAGGGACTTGACCCCACTCCCCTTATCCATTGCTGTGTTGCCTGGCACTGACCTCTGGCCCCTCCCTGCCTACCCCCCCCCTCATCCCCCCTCCCCTCCCCTCCCCCTGTCGTCTAGACGCCATTATTATTATTTTTTTATTTATTTACTTTTTTTTTGCTCCCTGACCGTCTCCCTTAGCCATCATCTTCGCGTCATCTTCTTCCAGCCATCCTCCTCTCGCATCGTCGTCCTTCCTGTCATTTTCCCCTGTGTCATCACCATCACCATCATCTTCCCGGTGTGCCATTTTCACGGCGCCATCCTCCTCGTGGTCACGTTCACAACGGCATTAAATCTTACCAGCGTCTTCACGTCACTATCATCAAGCCGCCCCCATCATTTTCACCTCACTGTCGTCTCGCCTCCATCGTCGCCATCTTCTCTACTCCATCTCCCTCTACGCCGTAAACTCCATCGCATCTGCCATCTTCATCCTTCCGTCTGTCTGGACACGACCATTCCCTCACACATCTCGCTTATTCCTCTCTCTGTTTTAGTATCTTATATATATATATATATATATATATATATATATATATATATATATATATATATATATATATATATATATATATATATATATATATATATATATATGCACCTCAGGATAATCTCATTCCTGAACAGGCCATCTAAATCACAAACATTGCCCACCTCACGGCGTTATATTGCTCACCGTAACTGCTGGAGTATTTAAAGCCACTGGCCAAGGGTGTTTGGAGGTAGTGGACTGGGAGTATTCAGACGTAGTGGACCGGGCGATTTCGAGAGTCGGTGGACTGGGGTATTTGAAGTCAGTGGACTGGGATGTATGGAGTTATTTGGAGAAGAACGTCATATGGAAGCATCGTCGCTGTCGTGATGTATGTATCATACAATGTGGAGGGAGCGAAGATTGCCCCCGGTAGAGTTAGGGAGGCCCTCAGGAAGGGACATCAGGAAGGTTGGTATGATCCGAAGCCACACCCTTGGGCCGTGTAATTGAGGAGACCTGAAGCTTAACGATCCATACGAGTTGTGTTGTCAACACAGGGGGGCGGGGGGCCAGAGTCTGGGCCACACCTGGCCACTCACCTGACTTAAACGGCCGCACGCCCTGTGGGTCCACGACTTGAATTATCATTTAACCTCTCAACGTCACGGCAAGGCTAAAATGTCATCGTTGACCCTTGACCCGACTTGTTTCGTAGAGCCACATCAGCCCCCCCAAATAAAAAGAGCCAAAAGCAGCAAGCACTTGTCTTTGACCCGACGTATCGGGTCATGTCCGTAAACCACGCTCAAGACGAGGGTGATAAGGGAGAACACCTGACACTCGGATGCCGACGTACGTGCCAGGCCGGAGTGTGGGCTCACCTGGGCTGTGACCTGACGCGCTGGAGAAAAACACTCGTATGGAGGAGGTACCAAGATCAGCCGACTGCAACACGGTGTCGCTGCTAGATTAATAGGGTGGACACCTAGGCACTCTTGATGCTTCAGCCTGTTTGGTGCTGTAAATGACATGAATTGTAAAAAAGTGCCTACCCTGAGATAAGGACACACACACACACACACACTGCAACACTGTGTGCCTTTGTGTAAAAAAAAGAATGATTTAGTCTGTTTATGGCTACGTCTAAGCAAACCCTTCAGAGAAATGGCACAAATCATAGATATAATGTACGTGAATTTTCAGACTGTGACCTCTTCTTTGCTCCAACTAGATAGATTTACGAAATGAAAAGATCGTAAGCTTACGTAATGGACCAGCTGTGTAAAAGTGTTTATGTCATGCATACCCTGGCCACAGGGGGTCTAGCGAACACCCTTCATGGCCTGTGTGTGTGTGTTACTTTTGTTTCACCGCTTGCGGGATGAGCGTCGGCCGCACGGTAACCCGGCCGCTGATGGCGGCAAATAGTCAAAATCAATCCCGGGGCCCGGGAACAGCCCAGCCCAGCCCGGACCGGCCGTGGAGGCGCTCAAAGCGAGGGCGATCCTGTCATAACCCCCACGTATGAGAGAGGAGTCAGCCAGCCACCACGATGCCTCCGTCAGCCCTCCCTGTAGCAGACAGGAGCCAGACAGCCACCATGGTGCTTCCGTCAGCCCTCCCTGTAGCAGAGAGGAGTCAGCCAGCCCCCTTGACGCCTCCGTCAGCCCTCCCTGTAGCAGAGAGGAGTCAGCCAACCGCCATGATGCATACCTCCGTCAGCCCTCCACGCACCAGACAGAAGTCAGCCAACCGGCACGGTGCCTCCGTCAGCCCCAGGAGCGTCAGGAGAGCGGATGGCTGGATCTCACTGGGCAGAAGTTGGGACGTGGCGGTCGAGTTCGTAGTTTTATCTTGCGGGCGGCTTTCTTGGGCGGCTGCGTGTAATTAGTGGCCCTGGCTCCTGTCGCGCGAGTCGTTCCCCGGGCAGCACAGGGAGGGGGCGGCAGAGGATGGCGGGGGAAGGATGTTGCCGTAATGGCTACGCGTCTTCCCCGTCGTGTGTGGTCCGTGTGCTTGTCCGTCCTCCTCGTCCATACTCTCCCGTACCCTTCATCCTTGCTGGTGGTGGTGGTGGCGGCTCCCCCCACACCCTGCTGGTGCCTTGCCCGGGGTACCAGGGTGGGTGATAGGGAGGGAGAAGAGTGCGTGGAGTGGCCGAGGGGGGGCACTACAAGGGGGCCGAGTGTGTGGAGTGGGCCGAGGGGTACCACAGGGGGCCGAGGGATACTGCAGGAGGCCGAATGTTTGGGGTGGCCGAGGGGTACCGCAGGGAGGCCGAGGGGTACCACAGGGGGGGGGGCGGCGAGTGTGTGGAGTGGCCGAGGGGTACTGCAGGGGGCCGAATGTGTGGAGGGGGTGGGGGTGGGGGAGGCAGTGCAGCAGCCAGGGTTGGCTGCTGGTCGACCCCCCCCTCGCGCTGCTCTCACTGTATTGATGCTACGCTCGGCACCTCCCCTCGGGAGGGGTGGGCGGTGGGGGTGGGGGTTAATATATCCCAACCAATATAGACACGTTCGGGGATAAATATAGACGCCCCTTAGCGCATTAAACAGTTACACGGTGCGGCTTTAAGATGATGGTGCTCTGGCACCAGGATGGCCCGGGCTGGGCGTGAGAACCTCTCTTAAGTGGTATTTGGAAACGTTCTGAGTAGCATTTTTGTCTTTTTTTTTTCTCGTATCTGCCGCTCAGGAGTGGATCTTCTTCCGTGGGACGGGCTGGCTGGCTGCCGCTTGCGGATATCCGCCGAGCGGTGCCGCGGCTCTGGGCCGCCCCTCTCCCACCCCGAAACCCAAAGCTCCTTGTGAAGCCATGATGCCCCTCTGGTCCTTACCGGGGGAAGGGTGTTGCCACCACACCCCACTCCCCGCTGGAGAGAGAGAGAGAGAGAGAGAGAGGAGAGGAAAAGAGAGAGAGAGGGAGAGACAGGAAGTAGGAAATGAGAGCGAGCCTATGTGAGAGAGGGGGGGAAAGAGAGTGGGAGGAAGAGAGAGAGAGAGAGAGAGAGAGAGTTTGGGAGAGCGTGCTTGTGGGTCCCTCCATTTTCTGTGCGGCGGGGCCGTACTACTGTACCTGTGCTCGTACAAGGCTCCGTACACCTGTGCCGCTAAGGGCCTCTCTCCCTCCCTCCCTCCCCGCCGCCACGCCCTCGCCTCTTTGTCCGCCGGTACTCGTGCCTCCCTCCTCCTCCTCCTGCCGTGTCCTGCCTCCTCCTCCTCCTGCCGTGTCCTGCCTCCTCCTCCTCCTGCCGTGTCCTGGCTCCTCCTGCTGCCGTGACCTGCCTCCTTCTCCTGCCGTGTCCTGGCTCCTCCTGCTGCCGTGTCCTGGCTCCCCCTGCTGCCTTGTCCTTTCTCCTCCTCCTGCCGTGTCCTGGCTCCTTCTCCTGCCGTGACCTGGTTCCATCTCCTGCCGTGTCCTGGCTCCTCCTCCTGCCGTGACCTGGCTCCCCCTCCTGCCGTGTCCTGGCTCCTTCTCCTGCCGTGTCCTGGCTCCCCCTTCTGCCGTGTCCTGGCTCCCCCTGCTGTTACCGCTGCTTCTTCTGCTGCTGCTGTTGAGCCCTGGCTTGGGCAGCTGCTACTGCTCCTGCACCTTCAGCTGTCCTGAGCCCTGACTCCTCCTGAAGTTCCTTGGCCTCTCTGGTGTTGCTGCTGTTCCTGTTACTGCTGCCACTAGGGCTACATCAGCCGCTGTTCCTAGCGTTGCTGCTTTTTCTGCTACTGTTCCTGATGTTACTGTTGCTTCTGCTGCCTCTACTGTTGCCGATGCTGTTGCTCCTTAATCGGGTGTTGCTGTGGGGCTGCCGCTGTTGCTACTGACTGCTGCTGCGCTGCTGTTTCTGCTTGTGCTGTTGCCCCGCTGTTGCCGCCGCCGCCGCTGTTCCGGCTGCCGGGACTTGGCCTCTTGGTTCCACTGTTGCTGGGGCCCGTTGACATTGCTGCTGTTACTTCCGCCGTTCTCGCTGCTGTTAATGTTGATGCTACTTTTGCTGTTCCTGGCTGTGCTGGTGCTGCTGTTCCTTCACTGGCGCTGCTGCTGTTCCTGTCGAGGCCTCTCCTGCTGTACCGGGAGCATCTTCTCTACTCGTACCTTTTCTCGTCTCACCGTTACGTCCACTGTTGTGTCCTCCTTTGCTGCCGTTGATATACTGTTGCTGCCTGTTACTGTTACACTGTTACTGTTGCCTGTGCCCTGCTGCCACTCCTGCCGTCCCTGATACGTCCGTTGCCACTGTTGAGATGGTGATTCTGCTTCCGTTACTGCCACCATACCACCAGCGCCAGCTGTGTACACCCTTATGACTGACCTCAAGTTGACTTCACGTGGCAACTGCGTTTAGGAGGTCATATCACGCCAAAGGTCGCATATTAGAGGCTGAAAGGACCTTTTTTTAAGAGTCCTCGTCGTCGTCGACTTCAGGTTTCGTTATAGTAGTTTGTGGCCAAGGATTGAAGCCTTCGAGACACTATGCCCACCACAGCGTGAAACGAAAAGTAGAAATGTAGGTGGAAATGTAATCGGAACAGTTCGGGCACGTAATGAAATGGGAACAGTTTTGGCTATGAACTGATAGAGGAATAATTTTGTGTGTGTGTGTGTGTGTGTGTGAAATGAAATAGCATGAACGTAGGTGTTGGAATTAATAAGACGACAGGACGCACCATGCAGTTGGCTGCAGACCGAGGAGGAAGAGGAAGAGGAGGAGGAAGAGGAGGAGGAGGAGGAATCCTGCCGGGTTATTGTTGAATGTGTGGCCGCGTTGGGAGGCGAGATTTGCTCTTCACGCCGCTCTCTCTCCTCCATCTCTGACGCGGCCATATGCCGGTGAAGCCCTCCCATTAGCTCCCATTAGCAGATTTGTAGTGCATTAAACTTTTACTTCTGTCTGTCTGTCTCTCTCTTTTTTTTTTTCTGTTTAAACTTGAGGGAGCTGTGAGTTGTCAGGCGAGGTGGGACTGTGTGTTTGTGTGTGTCCCCGGGTGGTGTGTTGGCTCTCGTGTGGGGGAATGTGGGTGTGTGTGTGTGTGTGTGTGTGTGTCTGGCTCTCTTGATGGCATTGGTTACGGACCGGAGATATGTGCTTGTCTGGCCAGACTAGACCCATTGTTGGTGTCCCAGTCAGACATATGACTGTCTCCTGCAGGGCTGCGACGCCTTGGAGGGGGGAGGGGCTGAAGAGGAGGAGGAGGAGGGATAGGAGGCAAGGCTGAGGCAGGACTGGGGGGGGGGGAGGGGTAGTGGAAGAGGGATAACAGTCCGGGAAATGGAAACTGAGCGAGGAGGAGACGGAGGAGGAGGAGGAGGAGGAGTGGGGCATACACATGAGGCGGAAGGTGCATTCGGTCCCTCGCTGGGACTGAATTCGTTATTGGTCATTGCGTCGTGCGATCACGCGCGTGGAACAAGGTTTAAAGCAGCGTTACGTGTGTGTTACTTGTGTTACGTGTGTTACTTGTGTCACGTGTGTGAACGTGTTATGCTCCCGCCGCCCCCCGGTCTCCTAACCTTGCTTTTATGCACCATGTCTTTACTCATACGTATAATATATGCACACATATACACATTAGCCTATGCGAGATACCCATTTTATCGACACAACACCCCCCCCCCTCTCCCCCCCCCTAGGTGATGATGAACAGCTGGGTGGACTGTGGGCCGGCTGCCGAGACCAGGATTCGAACCCGTGCGGATTATTTGATCCCAGGCGGCCCGTGCAGGCTTGACCGTCTGTAACGCTAACTGGTACGCCACGGAGGCCCCCGTGTATATGTGTGTGTGTGCGCCTTAGGTTGGTGATGGCTGCCTGAGTCTCCAGCCTGGGCCTCCCACATCACTCCTCCCTCCCTACCTCCCTCCCTCCATGCTTGGGAACTACAAATTTCCTCCAGACTTCGAGGTCCGACGTCCAAGTTTGCTGGCGTACTTTCCGGTCACTAGAGGGCAGGACGTTCCTCGCTGGTGGAGCCCCTGCGTTGTCTTACGCAAGGATGAGAAGCGACGGGAGTCCATCCACGCATATTGCCCGTCTTTTCAGGAAATTTTAGCCCCGTCTGGCGTCCTAAACCAAAATGGTGTTTTAACTGTGGTTTCCCAGGGCGAAATTGATCATACTGATGATATATTCTGATTCTGTGGTTACCTGTTGCTGTTTCTAAAGAGATCATTTGGCAAGTGACTCGGGGATGAAGGGAAATTTGATGGTACATCCCGAGACTATTAAAGTGTTGGGGTGCCGTATGACGGAACACAGCAATCGCCTGGCCCAAGTCAAAACTGGACGAGGGGTCGAACATGGAGTCAGATAAGAAAGAATGAATGATTTATGATTTATAGTTGGAGATTCTAACACTTCTGAGGTGGAAGAATTGAAAAAAAAGACAAGTGAATAACGACATGAAGACAGTTTCGAGAATTTGACGAGTAAAATATGGCTTTAGAAGGAATGTCAGTGAGTCATTGGAATAATACTGGCCAAAATTAAACTATTTAGGGGACCTTGGACCAGTATCTGCAGGATCTCGAGTGGCAAGAACTACTCGCACATCGGGACAGATTATGAGATCTTTGAGCAGTGCTTGTATAAACCTTTTATATCAGGGTTGACGGTACCTTACCCGAGACGAACATTGACAGGAGCTGGAGTACATCGGACGGATCCATCGACCGTAATGGACAGAATTTCATTCGTATACAAGCAGGTCCTCTTCTCAATATGGGCTGAGACCTCGTAGTGATAAGGGTACAAACCCTGTTTATTATGGACAGAAATTCAAGCTATTACGAACAGAACCTAAGACTAACTTAGTTGAGTTATATTGTAGAACTCGTAACGAATGTGGATGAAACCTTCCAGAGAATATATATATATATATATTCTTAGTGAAGTCAGAAAATATATTTTCTTTTAAGCACCACTCATTGAACACAACAGATCAATTTTCTTATATCTCTAATTTTCTACTCACTGTTTCACCAAGGGGGGGAAACGTTCAAACACAATTTCACCGAAATTATTCACTTTACTTCGACGTTTCACCTGCAGGGAGGCGTCTTCGGGGAGACACGTCGAAGGAAAATGATTAATTTCGGTGAGATTGTGTGTGAACATTCACCCGTTGGTAGAACGGCGATAATAGAATTAGAGAACACTAGAAAGAAGATGAATACTTGTGAATATGCTGTGGTGTTCAATAATATATATAATATATATATATATATATATATATATATATATATATATATATATATATATATATATATATATATATATATATATATATATATATATATATGTTTGAATATCATAATGTATTTTAAACATTAATTTCTCTAGGATTTTTTAGTATGAGATCATCTTTCCTTTCCTTAGGGTAAAATTTTAATAAAATCTGTGTCCAGCCACTCGCGAAACTCGTTACTGTAACCCGGAAATATACACCAGAAGGGTTGCCTTTTGTTGTAGTCTCTCGGACGTCTCGTAATCTAATTAGGTTTCGTAACTTAGCTCAGAGGACTGGATCTGTTGCGCCGTATGGGACGAGACGTGAACAGTACTGGCTGCCGGGGGGGCCGTGCGACGACGCGAGAACACTCTGCTGGCGTCGACGACGGTGGTGCGACCCCTGAGCACGACGGTACGACCCATTGGGTGTTGACGGTCAAGGGTCGTACCGTCGTGTTCGAAGGGTCGTATCGTCGTGTTCAAGGGTCGAACCGTCGTGTTCAAGGTCGAACCGTCGTGTTCAAGGGTCGTACCGTCGTGTTCAAGGGTCGAATCGTCGTGTTTAAGGGTCGAAACGTCGTGTTCAAGGTCGAACCGTCGTGTTCAAGGGTCGTTTCCTTGTGTTCAAGGGTCGAACTGTCGTGTTCAATGGTCGTATCGTCGTGTTCAAGGGTCGTAC